>JABASD010000600.1:0-66203 GCA_019776165.1 Pogonognathellus flavescens
AACAAAATTTTTGTCTTTTTTGACTTTGAGTTCCAGATGGGTCAAACCCCATCCCCATTACAAAATCTTAGATACACCGCTGCAAACTGTTGTTGTCAAACGAGTTGCCTAATATTGTTGTTGTCAACTGATTTGATTAAAAAGCAGAGTAAATCCTGGGTTAAATCGTTATAGTAATATTGCTGACTGATAAACCAGGGTGACTCAGAATTTCTGTTTAAGGAGGGGGCACGACATAATAAAATTGCATTTATTTGGGGGCCTTGCCTCAGGATATCCCCACTCGATACGGCCTTGGACGGATAGAAAGAACGTCCCTGTAAACATGCCCGTAACTAGACTTGCCATTGGGGGGGGGGGTCACCCCCATTTTAAGTTTATACATGCTCACGTCAGCGCCTAGGGCTAAAAATTGGAGCAAAATTTAGGGGGGGGTGACCGGGCACCTTGTGACCTCCTCCAGATACGCCCTTGCCGATAAAGTAGCTTCCGCTACTAAATATTGAATGTCACCGATTGACTCCATTTTCGAGGTAAACCTTTAGCTTTGTTGTGACCGAGAGATCCCGTATGAAAAGTTTGAACCGATTAATTGCTAATTAATCGCAATTCGCAACGCATAGGGGTGGTAAATAAACGACGTCATCCATGTAGAGTAGAATGTTGTAGACGCTTACGGCGCCACAGTGGAATTACTTAGAACGTTACTTGGAATTGCGCAATGAAAATTAAGTGGACCTTACTAACAAAATACATATTATAGGCACCCTTTTACAATGTACATTCATTAACATCCTAATTTTTTTAAAAGATTGCGGCCGTTCATATTTTAACCATGAACGGCATCTGCCGACATTTCAATACTTAGCGTATCACCACATCACATAAAAAGTTTCATTTCCCAAAGTAATTTTGCTCTCCCTCCGCTCTCGTTATCCTTGGTAGCGTAATGTAATAGTGTAAAATCTCCGTAGGTAAAAAATCAATGCACGCAACATGGCACGCACAATGTTAGGTTACTTTCCCATAATCTTGCAAAATATTACATTCACCGCACTACTGCATGCTGAGTTTGTATTGTATGAGTACTCTAAAGACGGACACTAAAGAACAATAAATGTGAAGTGGTATGGCTTGTAATAAAAAATGGCATTAATTTGACAGCAAAATAATTGTGCGATAATTTTTATTCGGATTAATTAGTTCATTTACAGATTCAAATTTTTTCATGTTAAAAATAAATTATGCTGCTATGATAAGATGACTTTTGAATAAACAAAAAGCGGGAAGTTGTAATTCGTAAAGGAGGTCTTCGAGCCTCTGATTGGCTTATCGAGGCTTTTTCATTGGGTGGTTATGGATGGCCCGATACCGTTATCTGGAATTAGCATTATCGTCACCAATCACAGGTGGGTCATTAATTTTACAGTTATCATTGAACACTAAATCACCTGTAGATTATGACGCTTGAAGAATTTCTCAAGTGGGGCAAACTTAACCCAATTTTTGGGGCGAAAAAGGGCTCGAAGTTTTAAACGCCCACTGCCTAATAAACAAGGGGTCGGCCTGTCAAGATTGCGCAAGTTCCCTCCAAATGCACAGTGCTGCCTCGTTTGGATACATTTAGCAGTATTAGTCCTTTTATTATGGCTTATCGGTTGTCCACTCTAACCTGTGCTGCTGAATGTTCTTATCGTCATCTTCCAGTGTAGTCTCTACCAACAGTTGACAGTGAAAAGCTTACATCAGTGAAAAGTACAGTGCAGTGATTAAACTTTAACTGGGTTAATAGCATAATAGCAACAACGTTAAAAATGTGCAATATTTGTCATAATATTCTGTGTAGCTGATTCCTCACTTCCGGTACAGTCCCGAATCCCGATAAACTTAAACTGACAACTGAGTGAGTAATGAGTAATGTGTTCTCTCTGTTTCATTTTCCATTTTCTAGTGTTGAATTCTGTGCAGTTTAAAACAAAATTACAACAGTCACGTTGTCACACGCTTTTATAAATAATGATTACTTGTCCAAATCAATTATTCTGGATTAAAGTTCTTTGAGGTCGTTATGTATCTTGTGCGACGAACTGTGACATCAACAAACAACGGATTGAACGGATCACATGTTTGTGTCCAGTCACCACATTCACAAGCAAAGACTTGAATTGTCAACAAATTAATTATTTACAAACAGTTAAGTGTAACTGGTGAAGTGGAGTGGGTAACTTTGAAAATGCCCAAGTTCCATGTGGAAATGCAACAGAACATCGAATATACCAAAATACCAATGTCCTTCTTTCTACCCGGGCGTCCCTTGTCCTCAAAGTGCTAATGAGTGTCCCAATCGTTTGGAGTAATATCCAGGAGTATAAACTGAAACTAAATTATATACAATAATATAATGATGTATACTTAACATTGTTATTAAGTATTTATCGAATTTTAAAAAGAAATTACCTCGTTTCACTATACAACAAACACAGACGTAACAGACGGATCGAGACGTTAACGAAAAATACAAATGAACCCCGGAGGTAACTGTCAAATATAATATATAAACAGTTTATAACTGCTACGAATGTTTAAATGGGGAGAAAGAAATTTTAAAATGACTTGCACCACTGTAATATTTTGAATTGGAAATTAAGATAAAGATAAAAGTATACAATATGTAAACAGTAAACCAATCTTATTTCTGTTTGTCCGTATTGAAGTAAAAGTAAACTTTGTTAATCATTTACCTACTTTACTATTCAAATTTGTCATCTAATGGCACTTATTATTACGTATTGGGCATGCTACGATATAAATACGTCGAAAGTAGAGAATTCAATACTCTAGACAGGATTATCAATCAAGTTATCAGTTATTCATGTATTGTGTTTTTGATATTATTATAGTGAGAAATAAAAAGATTCGTTTGTTGATATTTTATAGTTATGGCAAGTATAAAAATTAAAAAAGAGAGGATATCTTCCAAACCTGCAACTGCTGAAGAAAAGGAACTTGAAGAATGGGCTAAAAAGTTGGCTGCAAGACCTGCTCCTCAAATTGGAGCTGGTGGGGCTGCACAAAATTTTCTCACCCAAGCTCCTACAGACATTGTACCCCCGAATTCTGGGTAAATTAATTTATATCCGTAATTACTTGTATAACTTTAAACTGTATTAATTACTATTATTATTACTATATTACTAATAAATGGTATCGTTCTGTTTTTTAGGTTCGATTTAGACAGTGCTATCGGAAGGTTTACTTGGCATACTGTCGAAAATAAAGAAGAGAATAACAATATTCCATGCTTGTATCGCAACGGGGAGAAGTATTGTTGTGTGCGAATGGCTGAAACCTCAATTATGGGCGACCTTTTAAATATTCTACCCCAAGAAATCTATGATGCTGCCAGTTTAGATAGTCATTTCGTAAGTGCTTTGAAAAATATACGATACGCCTAATTACTGATTAAGTAATTTAATTTAATCTATATCGATTTATTGCTATTTTAAACAGGTTACACCCGCCGAAGCAAAATTATTAACTTATATTAATCAATGGCACTGTGAACAGCACTTTGGGAATGAAACATTCACTGTTAAAGATCTCGTTGTCAGTTTAGAAGATTTGATGAAGTTTTATTCGTATTTATCATTTGCTTATAATGTATTACAAAGTGGTGGTCAAAATAAGGACGAAGATTTCAGTAAATGCGGTTTTGTTCGTGTAAACAGTGATTCATTAATACCCTATACAGTTTTAAATGAGGATGAGAAAGGAGTACCTTTATTTTATTTTGAAGGACAGACGGATATTTTGAAGGAGAAGGCTCAGGTACGCCCTACCTAAAAGGATTGTTTAATTCATAAGCTGTTTAAATACATGAAGATAATTTATTTTTTGTTAATATTTTAGCCCTTGAAAGGATGGGAGCTGGCCTACTTGAAAGTTTGTTGTAAGGTTCAAGGTGTACGAAAAGACTTGATTACTGGACCTTCGCTTCAAATTGTGAAATTGTCCGATCTTAAAGCCTATTTCCCTAAAAGAGCAGTGTTCACGGAGAATTGTTGGCCACCTGCAAAATCCAAATCTTTGCTACCGAAGCAGCCAACTAATGGTGTGTTATCGTCGACAAATAAAAATGTTTCTACTGATAAATGGACAAAAAACATTCCCAACGAGAATTTTGCGAATTATAAAACTTCTGTGAATACTGCGACTACAGCAACTGCGACTAATACCTCCGGGTTATTGGTAGCAAAAGTTGGGGCATCAAATTCTAGTGTTGTTAACAGTGTGACGATTCCACAATTTATAAGCAAACTGGATTTGATAAAAACGAAAGCAGCAGGACCTCCAGTTGACCACTCTCGGCTTACACCCGTGCCAGAGTTTGCCGATGGTTCACGGGAGGGTGCTTATGTTGTACGACTGGTTAGTGTCCGACATTTACTAATAGACAGGCATAGTGTCATATTGGTTAAGACTACACTAAATTGTTATAATATTAACTTTAATATTGTTTACTCAATTTTTATAGATTATGATAGAGAAGGAATTCATCCACTGTATAAATATGAAGCCTCATTCCCAAGACAAATATCTTGTGGTCCTACCGGAGTTTATGAACCGCTTCTTTCCTACAGTTTCGATATATCCGACTTCAGTTGGTGTATTAAAAAATATAGGATTAGCAACATATGTTCCAAATAAGTAAGTATTCTGGACTCATTAATTTATACTGTATTGTATGTAAAGGATTGTCAATGTCATGCCATGAAACTTTAATGGACGTTTTTATGTAGACCCACTTGTGAAATCTTAATTCTTTTAAAGAAAGTTCACATAAACCTTTGTTTATTTTAAATTTGTCGAAATTAAATGGGGTTAATATCGATTTCAAGGTTATATTTTAAAATGTACTGTGTTTGTATAGCATTTATCCATTAAAGAGTTCCTTAATTTATATTTAGAATTACTAAAAATGCAAAACGAATCCGTAGTAAAACTGATTTCAACTTTGACTAATTTGTATTTCTATTTGTTTTTGTAGTGCACAAATAAGAATATTCAACACCTATGGATTCTCAATACAAAAACCATGGGAAATGCCATTAATTTTGGCTGCTGACGCCGCTGCAGCGATGCCCAAACTTAGACATTTTTTTAGAGCTCAATATACGTCATCTCGAAATAACCCAATGCAGAATATTGTGAACAATCGTAGTACGAATAACGGTTATAATCGATTTTAAGTTTAGTGTACTTTAAGATCGTATCTTACAACTGCTGCATAAAGAGCTCTCCAAATCCAAATCTATCACATTTATCGTTGAAATTGTTGCTTTGTTGTAGTTGGATTGGATTATTACCTTCCAATGTTTCATTTGTATTATTGTTGTCAAATGTTTATTGCAAGTGTGAAAAGAAGGTAATTGTTTTAAAATTTATATCTCAGCTCCGATACTTACAATTACAATTAGCAAACTCACGATCGATACCGAGAAATGTAATAAGTTAAAAGAGTTGTTAGTACACGTTGACTGATAACTGTATTGTTGCAGTTGCCTAAAACAATGTACTTTATGTATGACATTTGTATGTATGGTTTTGTGTAGTAATCGAAATCTACAAAAATTACTTGCCCTAATAAAATTGGTATTATTATACAAAATATTTATAATTTGGCAGTTAGTATTACTTCCAACCTGACACTATATACAGTAAAATCTTAACGATAAAAAATGAAAACGGAAAAACATTGTTATAACTATTTATTCTATTTGAGTGTATTTCTGATTGTCAAATGCCATCTTCGACTTTCAATCATGTAATTTTTTTAAACAAAAATAAAGTATTTATGGAACGACTTATATTGCTGCAAAACTAATGTTTACAATTTACAAACTTAAAATTTAGCCAAATATTTATCAATAAAACGAAAAGCTATCTAGTTATCAACACCGGTATAACTTTACTATGTATCTAACTTGTATATGCACTGTGTGTAAAATGTAAAGGAAATGCGAATTATTTTAACTCGATATTCCCCCAATGAAATTTTATCAGTGAACGACTTTCTCCGCTTGTTTCTCATTTGTTTTGAAATATATAACATTATACTGTGAAAGTTGTTTTATCTTGTCATATTTTATCTTATTCTGACTTTCCCAAAAGCTACATTTACCCGGAGAAAGTTATATGTGTATATGTGTATGACCATTGACAAACATTTGTTAACGGAGAAGTAATAACTTACATTCCTTTGTTTGTGTGGATACTTTCAATATGACTTTCTCCTTGTAATTTTCAAAAATTTCTATTTTTGATTCACGTTTAAAAGGGTTTGTACTTTAATATATTTTATGCAATACTACATCAAATTTCTTTATACTTTCACCCGGTGAAAGATCTTCATTGCATTTCTCGTTTTATAGCTGATAAGTATTATGCTTTGGTATGAAATATTTTGTGCATTTCTCATTAGAAAGCATTACTGCATTTTTACATCTAACCAGATAAAAATGTCTTCGTGAAACATGTTTTAAATGCATCTCCCCCGTGCAAATGTGATGAAAGCTACACGAAGTTTCAATTTCCTTAGTGTAATCATAATCTATACATACTAATAGTGTTAAACCGCTATGGTGTAATGAAATGAGTATCTTTTTCCCTGGATAAATACATAACATACAACTGATAGTAAAGTCCCTAATTGGAAAAAGTCTCTGCATTCTAAATGAACGGAGAAATCCATTTAGAATCTTAAATAAAATTAGAGAAACCAGATGAGATGAGATACCATTGCAAAAGGCAATCAATGACGCTTTGATGTGCATTCGTTGGTGTGCATTGTAAGATTCGACTGTGCAGAATGCAGAAAAGAAGAAGCGAAGCAGCAGCGAGGGAACCGCAAAACCGTGAAAAAGTAAACAAGAGCACAAGATATACATGTATATAACCTCAGAATCTCCAGAACCAGAAACTCAGCTTCATATTATTATGATCTTTCGGTACGTAAGTATGCTGGTTGTGTGAAGTCAGTCTGTAAACAACATTTGAGTAATTGTAAATTATTGCGGAGTAGTTGTCTGTCTCTTCTCTTCAAATATTAATAATAAAAACTAATATAGTGAAAGTTCAATGGTAATTTTTAGTGCTTAGGTATGCAAAGTCAAATACACAGGCATTTCCAGTCAGGATAGAAAGATAAAAGGTGTAAGCGGTGCTGTGTGAGGTGAATTGCAACAAAATCCAAATGAATATCAATTTATTGACAACTATTAAAGATTTTGATATAGGTAAGTAATTGTGATAATAGTAAAGAGCAATGACAAAAAATGAGATTGGAAATGGAAGTGATATCAAGAAAAATCGATCGTAAATGTTAATTTTGGATGTACTTTTCAGCCGTGAATTTACAGTCGGAAGAATGTGTGAGGATTTCGGAAATTCCAAAGGATATGCACGACTCGGAGATCAGTTTAATCTTTTGGTTACTGTTGGAATTGGAACATGACAGAACATTGTCTGCTATTAATGGACAAACGCCTAAACGAAGAAGGTTTGTTTGTGATGGAAATGTTGGAAAAGAAAACTCCGAATTTCCGAAGAATGAAGCGGATGATACGGATGGGACAAGTGCCTCAGGAGCAGGACCGCCTCGAAATCGAGTCACTGTACAAACAGATTACACCGCAAAATTACAGTCTGCTAAAAATTGTAAGTTTTCTTGCAGCATGTTAGTAAAAGTGTAAATGGGAATTGTCATCCAAATATGTATATTATAAGTTCTTTGTACTTTGTTTTCAGTTGCTGAGACTCTCTTGAAAAGAATTGGAGTGGATCTTCCATGGGATGATTTATCTCCAAAAGAAAGAAAGAGCTTATTCATGCAGTTTTGTGCCACCAGTGAACTATTGAAAGGTGAAAAACTAAGGTGAAAGCACAAACTTACACTACTTACTACAACTTCCACATGTATATAATATTTGCTTGCATTTTATTCTACAAACTGTAAGATTGATTTGATTTCACTATCTTTTAACTACTCGGGGCCCGGGAGCCGCTTACGTAGCTCGATGCAATTAGTGTACTGGCAGGTGGCTGATACGTAAAATTGCCTTTAGTGTACACAAAATAGATTCAGGTTAAAAAAATTATTTAGAATTTTATCATGATCTAAATAAAAAACTTCTTGCTTATTGTAGCTCAACTCTGGAATTATATCAAGCTTTACGAAAGCGATCCAAGTTTCGTGAGCAGTTCGAAGTACTTGGAACACTGGGCAGTGGAAATTTTGGCAACGTGTACTCAGCCCGTTGTCGAACAAATCCCGAAGATTCATTGAGTCAAAATGCCCGAATGTCCAGATACAATTCATTTGCAGTTAAAAAAATATCCTTGACACTGAATAACACTGAAGAGATCCGTATGATACTGAACGAGTCTAATATTCTGAAAAAGTTGAATGGGCATCCAAACATAGTCTCATTTTATGAGTCTTGGATCGAAGTAGACTACGATGATAATGAAGACGACGAGGAGGAACCATTAAAATTTTATTTACAAATGGAAATGTGTGGCACAAGTTTGCAGCAATGGAAAGACATGACCAAAACTGTTGCTGTTAGCACAATGCTAGAAATTGCAAGTCAATTGTCTTATGGATTGGATTACATACATTCGCTGGGAATAATACATCTTGATATAAACGTAAGTTTCCGAATTACAAGTTATTATGGTACAAATATAATTATGAAAAAAATCATGGACAATTATTAGTATTCCTATGCTTGATGATTGTAGCCTAAAAACATTTTGTGGGGAGACGAGCAAAGAAAGACAGTAAAAATAGGAGATTTTGGTCTTGCCATACAATCGGACAAATTCGAAGGTCACACAGGAACCTGGCCTTATAATGCTCCTGAGACACTACAGACTGTTAAAGTATGTAATAGAGAAACTTTAAAAAATAACTATTATTTTCACTATTTCATATAACGCAGTAAAGTATTGTAAATGTTTTTGTGTTTTAGAGCGATATGTATTCATTAGGTGTTACTCTTTTTGAATTGTCTCAAAATATTTCAACCATGTCCGAACTGTGTGCAAGACTAGAAAGAAAACAGACAGAGACTGGAATGTGTTTTTTGGTATGTTATTATGTCGACCTAAATTCATACTAGAATGGTGTCACTTTATTGTATAGGTAATTAATAATTTGAACTTTTATGTAACTTGCATTTGTAGGATGAAGTATTGCCAAGTTTATTAGACATGAACCCTGTGTGCAGACCTTCCGCGGACTTTCTATACAATAGACTGAAAACATTTTCCTGAAAGTGTACATGTATCCTCTACTAGTTTTGTTTCTTTTGTGTCAACAAACTTTTTTCTTGTTCACAAGACAAAAATGACACGCCTCTTCTTTCATAGTACTCAACAAACATAAAAGTGTATGAATATTTTATAGTTATAAAATGCGTGTGTCATGTTTGCGTGTTGCAAAAAGTGTATTTGTTAGTCATTTGTTTTCTATTGCGCATTTATTTACGCCTAAATGATGATGACTAAAAGCGACATACGGATGTACATTTTATATTATATAATTATGTAATTACAATTTTGTAAATATTTGTATACAAATAATTGAAAATAATTATTTAAAAGTTCTGTAGCATCTGTAATAGTGAAGTAATCAAAAATATTTATTTGCAAGAAGGCAGCTCAATAAAGTCATTCTTGTAAAGTAAAACTATGTGCCAATCACATCAACATGATATAAAATAATTCTCCCGTAAAAGTCTGTGCTGGAACGGAATGATATCCGAAAGTTTTTGGAAACCATTGGTTCATCAAGAATAAATTCTTGCATAGAGTTATTATCTACAGGATCAAAGCAGAATACAGTACCAAGGCTTGAGGGATCTAAGGCTTCTAATTCGCACATTTTTCCTGCAAATCCACCTTGAAACTGCAGTCTTAGTTTGGATACATTTTTCTGAGTAAGAAACCCAAATTCAATCCATTGGGGAGAGCCCTGCGCAAAAAATTACATTATTATTATTATTATTAGTTATGTCACTTTGTTGATCCCTTTCAAGAAAATCATTTCGCATATCTAGAGGAAACAAAGTAAAATCAACTTTTTAATATTTAATTACCTGATCTGAATTCCAGCAACTTTCGTCATTTTTGTCGAAAAGATTTTTCTTTCCAAATTCCTTTCTGTCGTTATTTAAAACCGAGCTTACCCTATGAAAAAAATTGTTACATAATCTTATTGTAAATGAAATAAATACAAAAATGTCAATAAAATGTAAAGTCAAACAATTACTGATTACTGCACCTGTTTACTGTTATTTCGTGCGTAATAGACATGTTGGAACCTTAATTTAATCTGACACCGGCTGATTGTGAGTTCGAGCAAAACTAAATCTTTACTGTTGTAATGTTTAATTCTATTTAACTATCTACACAGGGAAAAGTTTCACACACGAATGGTTCACATGCTAATTTAGCAGGTCAAGAAGTCAGCAATAATGTATTTTTCTCATTTATTGTATCTTACACGTTGTTTTTTACCACTTTAGTATTTACAAAGTTAGCAGAGTACTAAAAATTCTTCCATTGAGCATGCATGTAACAGGCAGTTTTGCTTTTAAAGCGAAAGCCCGGTGTAGGTCTTCTTAGTCTTCTACTGCATTATGTAGTGCATGTACTTCATGTATCACATTCGTGTATTCGGTGGGTGAGATTTATCTAATCTAATAATAAATGTACTTTACATCCAAGTTAAACGAAGTATGCTTTAGTGTAAACAAATTAAGTTGGTAAGTAATATAGAAGCATATAGAAGTATAAAATGCATACGATAGTATTGTTTGTTTGATTTAATCTGTAATATTTTTAAGTACCGAATCAAAAATAAAAATAAACACAATCACACAAGTGGATTCTTATTGGTAACAGTTTGGTAACAGTCACAAACACAATCTCTGCATAAATGTTGAAGATTACATGCGTTGATCGTTTGTTTGTACATATATAAAGTTGTCTCACCTGTGCTTATGTAAGTGTCTTGTCGTATAAAAGGATAGGATTTCCTTGATTTGACAGCTTGTAGAAATCATGTACAGCGCGAAGTTTAATACTACGTAGATTGATTTATGTTATGTTTGTTTGTTGTGATTTTTAATTTTGGGAGACCGAAATCACCGAAAAGTTGAATATAGTTGATAATTAATTAAGTTTTTTGATTTTATGTAACCAGAGCGTGGATTGGCAAGTACTTATCTCCACTCTCCTGCATTCAATTAATTTATTAAGTTTGCCGGCTGTAAAGCGTTTAATAAAATATCTACTAAGAATAAAAAATGATAAACTAATATAATATAAGTAGAACTTTTGTTATAAACTAAAAAGAAAAAGTATATTATTTTATAATTTGTTGCCGCAATGTTCGAACGGAAAGACAGGCCGGCGGCGAGACCGTTTTCTGGACCAGATGATTCTTCCGGGCAAGATAAAAAGAGAAGAGCCCTTCGAGCTGAAATCGGTGAAACAGGTGTTCCCGATGTATGGATGTCATCTCCAGCAAGACACAATATTCCGTTTGAGTAAGTTTCTTAGATTACAAGCTCTACTGTAGTATACTTGTATAATTGCCTGTGCTGTGTAATGTTAAAGTTTCGAAAAATTTTAAAACGGGAACGGGAATAGCTTGCTAACTGTAATACCTAAAAAATAGCACATAAATGATTACCTGTAGTATGTATCTCAAAAATTATGATTTTATTATTGCAGTTCTGATGATGATGAAAACTACGAAAATCCACAAGCATATAGTCAGCATTTGAGAAGTCAGCTAAAGAATTTCCCGAAGCATTCAAAAAAGAAAAGAAAGAGAAGTGTCAGCTCATCTAGTTCAGAAGACGATTCCTCAGACTCTTCGGTTAATCGAAGTTCAAAGCGAAAAAAGAAATCTAAAAAGAAAGATAAAAAGGCTTCTAAAAAGAAAGCAAAGAAGTCTAAAAAGTATAAAAAAGCCAAAGACAAGGTGAAAGAAAAGAAGAAGAAAAGAAAGAAGAATTCAGATACGGAGGACGAAGAAATAGATAAAGTTGTCAAGAACATAATTTCTGGGGTAGACTCAAGTATAATAAGGGCGAATAAAAGCAAGAAATCTTCTTCTTCATCCAGTGAAAGTGATGATGAAGACCAGTGGGTAGAAAAAGGTAAATTTTTTAATTCTATAGCGCTTTTAAATATTTAATTTTGTGGGTCAGATTGGTAAGACTGTATAAGTTATATGTATTTTTTGTTTCTATCAGAAGTGAAAGTAAAATTTGTACCCCCGGAAGTGACACAAGAAGTAGCTGCTAAACAGGAAATACCTGCTAAACAGGAAATACCTGCTAAACAGGAAATACCTGCTAAACAGGAAATACCTGCTAAACAGGAAATACCTGCTAAACAGGAAATACCTGCTAAAACAGGAAATAGCTGTTACACAGGAATTAGATGCTGCCCATGAATTAGTTGATGTTGATGCTGATAAGGCCAAGGAAATGATTCACTCAGATGATAACAGCAACAAGGATGATCATGATGACAGTAACGAGGAGGGACAGCCGGGTGAAGAGGACGAAGAATGGATTGGACCTTTGCCGAAGCAGGTTGTTCAGCTTAGCCATAAAGATTACGGAAAAGCTTTACTTCCGGGAGAAGGGGCGGCCATGGCTGCTTACGTAGCTGAAGGCAAAAGAATCCCTCGGAGAGGAGAAATTGGTCTAACATCCGATGAAATCGAAAAGTTTGAAGATGTAAGTGTTTTTCTTCTCGATGACATTTTTCTTGTGTTCTTTTTGTACACAGATATTAATTTTAACTTTGTTAATTCAATTAACAGGTTGGGTTTGTTATGAGCGGTTCACGTCATCGTAGAATGGAAGCTGTCCGTATAAGAAAAGAAAATCAAATCTATTCGGCAGATGAGAAAAGAGCTCTTGCAATGTTTTCAAAGGAGGAACGACAAAAACGAGAAAATAAGATATTGTCTCAATTTCGTGATGTTATTCAAAAAAAGATTAGCAGTAAAAAGGATACGTAGTTTCGAATTCAAAATAACCTGCCAATTTTCTATTTCCTTAATTCCTTTGAATTATTAGGAATTTGTTAGAAACTAATAATATAATGAAGATGCATGTGTAGCGCTAAATCTGCGACCAAAGATGTGCTGGTCGGAATGTGCAGTAATTTTAATCTTACACTGAACAACTATAATATGAATATTGTTCTTGATTAATACTTCGATCGTTTAAAAACCGACTAATAATATCAGCCAATAATATAAGTCAGTAGATATGAGGGCTGAAAGGAAAACTTCATAATTGTAGTTAGAAAAATTGTTTGGGGATTTGGCTTACAATAATATGTCACACAGGAGAATCCGTAACCAATTGTCGTTTCAAATGTATTTATCGTAAAACACTTGAAAACTTGAATTTATTTGTTGATTAGCCTTTTCTTTCCACTTATGTAGCATATTATCCTTATTTTTATTTTCAGCAATGTCAGTGTTCTGTCCATAATTTTTTTTGAATAAAATTGGGTTGATTTTATTTTTGTCCAGAATTGACGAATCCTATTTTTACAATCAATTGTCTCATTCTCAATATCTCAATAGCTAAATAGCTGCTAGCATTCCAAAAGGTTTTCTTCACGCAACACGCTCTGTCCTACACTCCTACAGCTACGTCCCAGCGATCTCATGCTGCGGAAAATGTGCTTTGGATTTTGAGATCGGGGCAACATAAGACATTTTAGGACTGTGTTGAGTGTGTGACGGCGACGCATTTGTGAAGAACCAAGTTTGGTATCTTTTGCTTCGTAATTTTAAATTTTAGAAGAACATCAACATTAAAATAACACAATCAAATCATTCATTTCACTAATCAATTTTAAAAATTTTCATTATTTCTACTATAAAACAGTGCAGTGCACGTTAAATTGATTTGCATAATGAAGCCTACTCCTGTTGACGAGATGTTCCCAGAAGGTGTTGGACCGTATATGGATGAAGACGTAAGTTTATAATTTTCGTTATTGTATTCAATATTTTGTCTTTGACATGTAATTTTTTGTGTGTTGTATTGGGGGGGGGACGAATTAGATAATGAAATTACTGATTACAGGGACATGTGACATAGGGAATAAAATTGAATTAGTCAGTCCTATAGTTGCCAGTCACCAGTATTTTTTAAATGTGTTTGTTTTCCTGCTTACAGCAAGGACCCAGTGGGGCTTTAATGGTAGACGTAAATAGAGAAGGAATCCATTCTGATTTCAATAACGGTAAATAAATAATCATTGAGACTTGATTCGTTCCTTTGTGTGTTGTGTATTAGAGTGTGAATAATTTTTTAAACTAATAGAATTTCTGACTTATTTTATTTCAGATTTTGGTATCGATTACTTCGATGATGACGACTTGGTTTAAGAACGATTCGATTTAACAGAAGCCTTCGCCTAATTACGAGGATTATTAATTAAATACTTTTGTTCATTCGTAAATGTCTCACTATTGTTCTGATATCGTATTAATTTCGTTTAAATAAATGTAAGGTAACTTATCAATTTGCAAATCTTCTCACTAGAAGTAACCGATTGTTTTAAAGACTTTAGTATAATTAGTGTTTTTATTCTCTTATAGTAGAAATTCTTTTATAGGCTTTTATAGGCTATTTTACTTAAAGGGACACATTAGAGTATGAAATTTGTATATGCATTTTTTGGCCTGCGTAAATACTGATGTGCATTTCACTTATTTTTGAGATTTAATTTCATCAATATTATATTTAAGTTACTATATATTATATGGTTACTGAATTATATCTACAATACATTTACATAGTACTAGTAACTGTCCTACTTGCAAATGATATAAAACATATCTATCTAACAATACGTGAGAAAACCAGTCGATAAACCGCAACTAAATAGTTCATGACACTATAATAATAATAATTAACTTTGGTAGGAGTAGTATTAGTTCCTAGCAAGATGTTTAACAGTTACAGTCGTATGATGGTTTTGAGGTTCTTTGTATTCATTGATAAATGCAGAATGACCGAAACCTATATAACTGACTATCCTTTTTCTTGTGGTAGGTATGGCTATTGCTATTATGTGGGTCACGTTTGCTATGAACGTATCTTATATTATATGTCAAAGTCATATATGTACTTTTATCATAAAATATAGGCTAAAGTGTTGTATGAAACTGCAGCCTTGTCTCCAGCTATAGCCATTTGTTTTGCGTGTTGCAGAATAAGTATTAGGTGTCTAAACATTTTACGCGTTTTTCAGCACATGGTTTATTCAGAATTCCTGAATCAGGAATATTATTCATTGTACGCAGCATACACTAGAATTCGGATCTACCGGAGAAATAGGGGATTTAGATGTCTGTGGGGCACCAGCTATCGCTTGCGGATGATTAGGAGGAGGTAATGATTGTCTCTTTGGAACAGTGTTTTGCAGAATTTGATGATCTCTTACGCGCTGCTTAGCTTCCGGGCTCAAGTGGTAAATGGCACATTTAGTGAAACATGTTTGAACCTAGAGAAAAAGAATCATTTTAGCAAAAGATGAAAATATGCATTTTCATGAACAGATTTAGATTTAGGAAATCATTAAAAGGACTGACATTATGGTATATATAATTCAATATTGGGGCGTTAAGTAACTCACAGATTCTCCTGATTTGGCTGATACCAAAAAGGATAATGGTATGTTGAACTCTTGGGCGAAACGAGTATGATTGTCCAGACGAACAGTTCTCAAGTGTTCCAGATCACCTTTGGAACCTACTAATGCCAAAGACGCTTCAGATTTATCAATAGGACAATTCACCAAAACAGTGATCCACTTTCTCAGTTCATTCAAAGAGTTTGTATTCGTCATGTCATACGCTAGCAGGAATATCTGCAAATGTAAACAAATATACGACATATTTTAAAACAGAAAAAATGACGTTTGCATAACATGTGAACATTTTAAGCAGACTTACATCAATATTATGCAAATAGATGTCCAACATTTTTGATCCAAGAGCAGCACCGCCAATGTCCACGATGATTAAAGTGACAGTTCCTAAAGGTTTTATATTCATTCTACGGGATATGAAATCCACCCCTGGAGTAGGGTTGTACTGACTTCCATGAAATGTATTTTCGGAGAATCTTTTCACTATACAAGACTAAAAATTACAATTAATAAGGTCTTTATCGACAAGGATCCAATGCAACCGAAAATTAGTCTATACTTTACTTACTTTTCCGACACATGTACCGCCGATGATGCCTACTCTTACTTGCTTCCCCTCCAAGTCCATTATTGTAAACTCTTTTTCGTTTTCCTTAGCTTTGTTTACCTAACTCAAGAAAAATGCAAAGCAAATAAATACAGCGATTCAGCTACAGCTACAGCGATAGATACCTATATGGCTTAAAATACACATATATACATCGTGACCCATTTTAAATGATGCGTTGTTACTTCCGCTGCTAGTGGACATTCTGCATTGTAAATCTGTATAAATTTTCATACTTATCTTGTAGAAAATCTTTTTGCGCGTTTAATGAGTTATGTTTTAAAAATTCATGTGCTGTCTCAAAGCACTCTCGCGGAAAAAAGTCATGAAATCCCTGAAAGTTTCATACGAATCGGTGGGGAATTTCTAACCTTTTTGATCTCGATTTCTAGATGAGACAATTACTTTCAAGTTGTTTTAATTTGGGATGACTTAAGTAAAAAATTGCCTCATCTAGAAATCGAAATCAAAAAGGTTGGAAAATCAGTCTCCACCGATTCGTATGAAACTTTCAGGGTTTGTAGAATAAAGAGCGTTGAATAAGATGGCCCAATTTGTTTTACATAGAAAATTATTATACTGTTCTAACAAAAAATCCGTGATAAAGGTGACATTGTCCGTAAAACAGGATTTCCTACCTTTTCTCAGCGAGAGCGCTTTCAGATCGCATAACAAAGTTTGCAAAGAACAAAACACAACTCATCTGAATAAACATTAAGGTTTGCTGAAGATTCAAAATGTAGAATTCCAACGAGACGATAATGTACTTAAGTGTCAGTTTGCATCATTGGGTCACGCTGTATAATAATATAACCAAACGAACTTGTTTACTTGTTATTCTGCTCTGAAAATGTCGAAAAATGAGACGCGATGTGACAAATAACAAATTTTTATTACCGTTTATTTTCACAAGTCATATGGGTAGGTAATAAAATATTGGGTTTAAAAAACAACTGCAATGATAAAGTTCAAAGTGTACTCAAAGTATATTCTTTTATGGGTTAGTTTGGAATGGCTACATGAGTTTTGTTGTGGTTACCGTTACCACTACCGAACCGAACCGAATTCTTATAAAGGTGGAAAATAAGCTTACACACAAGCTTGTTGGTTTCGGTATACCGAGCACCTGTAATAAACATCACTGCTACATCAAAGGGTTTGTATGTATCAAATATTCTTGATTTACACATAGGTACTTATTAGTACTGTTTGTGTTTGTACTGCTTTCAGCATAAATAATTCTCTACATATCTTCCTATGAAGTATTTTACTTTGCACATAATGATTAAGTGCAATAATTTAAACAAAAGTAGTTCATTACTGTTTTTTAATTACAGAATACATTGCATTATCTGGATTATCTATCTCATATTCTACAATTTACAGTGAAGATGCAAATACATACAACCGCATTGCCACTCTGTCATACATAAAGCAGTTGCATTGCATACTCATATAACTACAACAGACAATCAGCTAACACCCATCAACGAACCATCACAATTATTAAGAACACGTTTAACTGTTTTTTTAGTTTAATAGGGAACACGATGTGGTCAAGTCAAAACACATTCCATTATTTTGTAGGACTTGACCACAAACAAAAAATGCGGAAACCATAAAGTGAAGATTACATTTTACATGAAACAAAAAGCAAACCAATGAATTAAGATATTTGCTTTCGTTGGGAAAATTAATACGTGTGTCATGTCATGCCTGTCATGTATTTAATAATGCACATAGCCTGTAAATTGTAAGTCACACTAAATGTCTTAATGTCAATATTCTAATACTACCTATATATATAGACTATTGCCTATACTATATAGTTGTAAGTTTAAGAACAAGTAGGTCTATTTTATTAAAACCGAAAACTTGCCAGTTACACCAGAATCCAGTAAGATAAAGGTATACTGAGAATTACTTTGTAAACTAGGTATGTAAACTATCTGTACATAGTAGTACATAGGTATGCTTTATTTCTCTAACCTACTATTTGATTAGGCATAGATTTATTCTTAAATAAAATCCAATTATTGCAGGGTGATTGTGACTGAATAGAAGTAGGTAGTAGGTACGCAAAACAATATTTTTATGAATGAAATACGCAAACTAAATGCTAACGTCTAATAATTTTCGTGTCAAAATATTTTGATCGTATTAATGTTATGAAGTTATCACATTTTATTATTTCTGTATTTTCTTTTCAGATATTTCTTAGAATGAAACGCACAACGCAGTGATCTAAGTCTGAATTCAATAATATCTTCATAATATTATTATGACCTCACTACATAGATTGATCATTGTTACTCGCAAAAAATAAACAGCATAACCTAGCTAGCGTAAAGCGTGAGGTAATTCACATGCAGTATAGACATGTATATAGATGTGAGTGAACAAACACTAAAAATATTTTACAATCTGACACTTCAGTAGAAACATGTTTACATGATTAATTTCTCATGCCTATATATACATACCATACCCAATCTGAAACCTCACGTGCACATAATATCGTAACTACACTACATTATACAAGTTAAGACTTTGACTTGCTCGCATTTATACACACGAATCTTCCTTGCGTCTTTTTATTACTTGCTGTTTGTTTTGGTGTGTGTGCCTCATGTAAAAATGAACATGCATTTAAAACGTCTGGACTCTGGACTGTATCGGCATAATTATATGAAATGTCATGTATCATAGTAGGTAAACAAGAAATTTTGTTTTCCACAGAAAGCATTCTCCGAACCATCGGTCTCTCTCTGTGTGAAATGCGATTAGTCATTCATTTTAAAACGAATGTACTTAAACGTGTGGTATGTTTGATTACGATTACGACAGAGACTGAAAATAAACATCACGTCTAACACTAACATCATGCCTTAACTTAAGCTTGAGACGTACATATTTATACACATAAAAGGCGAAGACTGTTTAGAAACCAATTCAGACTAAATATAACCATTGCACTGCTTCTTTTCATCGATCTAGAAACAAATTCTTAAGTTTTTGATTTTGTGCCCTAAGTACTTTAACTGACTTGTTTCTATTTTCTCCCTAATGACTGCCGGGGTACTAAGTGCAATCATGTTAACTCTTTTAATTCTCCTGACAGCATTATTCTGCGTTTTTGTAGCCCAAGGTGCTTCGGTTGCTGTTGTGAGCCCAAGCAGAAAGGTGGAAAATTCTGCACACACATTGTAAGATTATCAAAAATTATATATCGCTATCACATAAAAGTATGACGGTAAAAGCAATAATTAATATTTTCATTTGATTAAATAAAATGGGTGAAGCAAAACGTTTTATTGTTTACACAGAAAAGCTAAGTGTCCTGAACTAAAAAGCTATGCAGATGCAGATGTCAACAGAAATTATCGTTATCACACAAATAAATGCTACCCGATTGGCTCAGAAGGTCCATGCGGAAACAACATGAATTTTCAACCTAAGAATGAAGTATACGGATTTTGTGAGTGCAAATCAGACTTAGACAGCAGAATTTTGATATACCACCCTGCAACTGAACAATGTTACTACATTTTCCAAAAAGTAAGAACAGAACTCAAATAAGTTTTTAACAATCCTTACAAATTAATTAAAGTTTCGATACTCTGGGTATAGTAATGTCCGATGTTCTTAATAAACCTTCTTTGTATACGACAGGGATACTGCAACAAATCCAATGAATGGCTCGATATAAATCGTCAAGGTAAAGCTGGTTGCCACAATAATCCTTGTAGAAGTTCCAACAATGGGCCTGAAATGGTGCGATTTGATGGAAAATGTGTGGAGCTTGGGAAACCTTATAGTACTTGTGCTGATAGAGAAGTAATAGGATTCGTAAGAGATTCTCGGTTGCCAAAATGCATTCTAAAACCCTTTTCTTCACGATCAATTGGTGTGCCTCCGTCAGCTTGTGCTGTTGGAAGCGTGAGAGCTATTTCGGGACATTGTCAACCACCATTTGATTTTGATTTTTAACGTTGCATTCCTATCTCAATAAGCAACACATTCTCTATATAGCTAAATTATCGTTTTGTAGTTAGCATTATAACTTATTGTTTCTTTTGAATTGAAGAGTTCGTGTAAATATCTGTCCGATTTAAGTATTTATGTAATATGCATTTTGATTTTTGTGTATGTAGTCAACACTGCAAGCATTTAAGCATTTCACTTCACTCACATATTTAGTTAAATACAAAAACAACTAAAATCTAACAAATATCGCCTACAGATAGGTAATCTAACTTTAAAGACTCCTGTTTAAATGTGAAATAGATAAAGGCAATTGCATAATAATCGTTGCTTACACAATACTTTCCTACATGTTAATCATTTCAACTGTAATTAAGTATAGAAAACTAACGGTCTTTCTCATGTTTTAAAAATGTTCATATTCATTATTCATGCATAGTTGAGCTGTTGAGCTACATTTTTCATGTGGTTGCATGCATCGTGAAAAATTGCTCGTATATAAACGAACTAAAATAAAGGAAATCATTGAAAAAGCTGATTAAAATATCCACAAGATATAAATTGCCTCCTAGAGTTACAATTTATTAGAAAGGTACATTTCAGATATACACACAGACTTAAAATGTTACACACATTATAATTTTATTTTAATAAACTGTAAGCTGAGCTTAAAAGTATTTTAATGGACATACCTAATAATAACACCCGTAAGCTCACCTTAACAGCAACACAAGGATGACATAAACTTCATACAACAAATAATTCATATAACAATTGACAACTTTTCTTATTCATTTAAATGAAAACACTTTTCGAACCAGTAATAAATACATGGCATGAATTCTGAATTTTGGAATTATTACAATTTCGGTAAACTTACATCTATTTATTGCAGTAAAGAGCTTTTTACAATTGACCACATGCTATAGTGCTATGTAATTCCTAAACGACGAATCTATACCATTTTGTCTTTAATTTCATGCAATATAGTGCACTTAGTATGCAATTAAAGGCTGACCTGATTTGACTTCATTTTACTACTTTAGGCTTAAGTCGCTACGTATTACTTTCGGAATACCACAGTTTTCCAACGTTACAATAACAAGGGAATGAAAGTTAAGTGGATTCCGTCAACCGATTCACTACAAATAAAAAGCATGTTCATTATTGCAGTGATCCAAGAAGAAGTTTGGCAGGACTAAAGTATTATCAGTCCTATTTATTTATGCATGTGAAAATTGTCAGTAAGTATAATGGTCACGTAAAAAGGTTAAGTTATTTCTATCCTTGCTTCAGCTGATGGTGATTCAAAATTAGATGGTTTCCGATCGTGTGCCATTTAAATGTTGCTTAAAAGGTCAAGTGCTTAACTGTCGAAGGTATAGATGTAGTGCCATAAAAGAAGCTTACGGTTCAACACGAAGAAGTTCCACTGAAATTAATTAAAGTAAACCACAATATTATTTTACGTTTCAGGTTAACAAGAATGTAAGGCAAGATTAGACTTTTGTTTGTAATAATTTCTTATTACATAGAAATATAATTACGAATTACGCTTACCGTCGAAAATTAAAGTGGAATTTGGTGGAATGACTCCAGGATGTCCTCTTGCGCCATATGCATAATCCGGAGAGCATGTCAACGTGGCACGTTGTCCAACACTCAATTGGGCAACACCCTATGATTCCATTGATATAGGTAGTTAATTACCACACTAATAATATTATTAAATAAATAAATAAGTCTAAGCAAAATTATACTTCGATATATTACAAACAATTATACCTCATCCCAAGCTTTGATGACTTCACCGCGACCAATACAAAACTTGAATGGCTTTCCCCGGTCTCGGGATGAGTCAAACTTTTTTCCATCTTGAAATGTTCCGGTATAGTGAACCACTACCGTCTGACCAGTCTTCGGGAAAGTTATGCCTGGAATGATTTTGTTTATTTTAGTAAGCAATTTTAGCAAATAAATATTTCCATGCTCCTTTTACTAACAAAATTCCTTCGTTTAACACTGAATAAAATAAATGAATGTCACGATTAATTGCGGTTCACTGTCCACGATTAAAAGTCAGCTAAATGGCTAGAAATGTGTTAATAGTTAACATGACATGGCATTAATGCAAACAGCAGACATTTCCTTTCTAAACAAGTAGTATATTCAGCGAGCTCTCAGCTGTACCTGTCAACTTTGATCAGGAAAGAAAGAAATAACTAAATATAAATAAATAATGAATGACCAAACAACCCCAACAGCTGACTGCCTACACAAAAAAGCAAATGTCAACATTCAAATTTGATCAATTTTAGCAAGATATAAGCTTGAATCGCTACTTATAATTTTAGACAATCAATTCTGAATGGATTGAGCTACGCATTATGAATAACAATTAACAATAACAATGAACAATAAATGCCAACATAAGAAAGAGCCAACGGACAACTGCTCAAAACAAGCGATTAAATGTCAACAAAAAATAGTTTTGAAATTCAACAAAATTGTAATCTTTGGTCTTACCATCACCGGGCTGAACGCTTTCGATTTGGACACCCATGTTTATCGCTTGAAATTAGTTTTTCCTAGAATTATCTCTGACAATTAATTCCAAGCACACCAACAACGGAAGAAAACAAAATAAGTTTGAACCACACTAAACACACTTGAGTCTGGCCAAGCCTCTCCAACCGGCTGCGGTGAGTCAATGCGAGAGTTGAGTATTGCGGAGCTTGGGAACATTGGGAAGGCATGAAGATCACATGAAAGGGCCGTTCATAGCCGACGTATAGCTCCGTCAAATTATGTATGCAATAATTACTGACAATTCAAATGAAATTCAATGCAAAAATGTTGTTTTCAAAACCATTAAAGAATGTGAAATTGATCATGCGGTCTAATTTTAATTTTTTCTGAAGATTTAATGAATTTTAAGTCCTTTACGTCATTGTCGTAGTTTATGGTAGGACCAAGGACCATGTATGTGTGGGAATCGGATTGGGAATCAAGCCATTTCATTTTATTCACCTTTGAATTCACTTCATGTCGCCGTCGTGGCCGACGCCGAGTGTGAATGAGATTCTCCCGATACAGATTCAGATTACAGACAGAAATGCAGACATGCAAACGCAAATTTTAATGCATGCATTCAATTCAAGCTTTGAACTTCAGACAATGTTAAAATACCTGCGGATGTAAAGCAACTAAGAATGCACATAAATGCATAGTTATTATATGTATATATTATTTCTAAACGCATAATTTTAACTTCACATACACAGAGAAGTAAAGTACATGCATAATTGTTTTCTTACAATAAGTTGCATGTATCTTACTAAGGTTATTTAGGATGTGGGTATAAGCTAAGGTATTTTTATATAGACCAAGTAATTATTATGTATTATTAGAAATTGCTATTTTTATTGTCTCGTCTGGCTTTTTGCAGGTTTACTATTATTATTTTCATCTGTACATAATTTATATGTCATGTCTTTATTCTCTTTGTGCATTGCATGGGACGTGAGGTAGAGAATGCATGTTACTTACTCACCTCTTTTAACTATTAACTACCTAGGCCTAGACTCTCTATTATGTAATGTACCAACACAGAGATAGGAAAGGTAGGGCCGAAAACCCTGAAAAAGGCAAGCATTTAAATATGACCAAAAAAGCACAATACAGTGTCAGTTATTTGACCAAGTTTTACAGAATATGCTTTTACAGACACTAGGCACTAAAAACCACAAACCGACAAAATAAGTCAAAATTGATCTTTTTGGGCCAATTTTTAACGAAATAGGCACGAATAGGCAAGTACAACTCATAATAAGCATTTTTAAATGGTTAGGCAAGGGCACTACAAACAAAAAATGTGAAAAATAGGCATTAACTGTAGATACGGAATACGGAGTGCCAGGTTGATCGAGATTAGCGTATAGAAGCATCCTATCTCTGCTCTGTCTGGTACTACCAAAAGAGAGACATGAGACTGCGACTGCGACTGCACTGACAATGAGACTGTGACTAGTCTTCTAGTTCAACATTTGTATATGTACTACATGTACCAAATGTACTTACATTTTATACTTGCTAACCTTTAAACTCGGTACTTACACATCGGGTTCAGTTTCTGATATGGATCTTATATCCACATTGGAAATCAATATTTAAGAATCTTGTTCAAGCATAATATGGGTACTCTTATCGTAGTAAGTTTTAAATAAAGTAATTAAATTACATACGCAATTTGTTTTTTTAATATATTTTTATTGCAACTTTATGACAGCATTTCTTCGATATGTAAATTCATAGTATATCAATTTGAGCATTTAAGTAAATGTAACACTCTGTTTTTAAATACTCGTTCATCTGTATATAGCTTTTTGTTCATACGTTACATCTAATTACTATTTAATTACACTATCAGGCAGGTACACCAATTTAGTATTATAGTAGCAACATTTACAACATGAATGCATTGAGTAGGAATGACAACATAATATATAGGTATACAATATGCATGATGTCTTTCAACCTATATAGCTACACTCTATACACGTATGTACATTAATTCTGCTTAAAATTAAATCTGCCCATCCTTATGTGGTATTGATCCTATAAGGAAACAAAAACTCGTTTATTTGTTAGATCAACGAAATTGTGCACCTTTATACACTGAAAACTATACTATAAATACCAAACCATAATTATTTCTGTACAAAAAGTTAACTATTAGGTACACAATGGTACAATCATTTCATATTTCTCTAACTTTACTTAATTTTTCATGCATTTTAGTTACATAAAAAATGTTTGCGTTTCTTTTCAATCTGGCTCTGGCTCACTCACTGTATCACAGAATTTTTAATGGATAATCAGTTACAAGATTTTTAAGGATTACCATTTCAATCCTTTTAACTAATTTCACTATCTCTATCTCCTAAAGTCTCCGTACATCATACGGCTATTGAATAGTCAACGTTAGGATTGGATTTCCTTTTCGTGTGACGATGAATATTCCCTGTAGAGTTGGAATCTTTGATGGGATGGGATCCTCTCCTAAAGTCTTTCGATTTTTTGCCTGTAGTCCGACGTCCGTCACATCTGAATTAGCAATTAGATTGAGTTGTTATTGCAATTTTTCTTCGAACTTTCGATTTTACATTACGTACAACCTGTTTTAACATTTATAATTGCAACGGACATAATTGAATTTTATATGAAACTACCCGACAAGATTTGTTCAAACCCACCTATCTTTCAGTTCCGTCCTTCTCTCCATGTTTGGTGAATATTCAGATGAAGAGCTACTATCACAATCTGAAATCCCTCCAATTTGTTGTTGAGCATGAGGAGGAACACCATGAAATGATAAGTTTCCTCCAGAAACTGGTCCAGGGTTCATTTGGTACGGATTCATCCGTGGACGACTTGCAGGAATCACGGCGTATCTCGCAGTGTTTTCACTTTCCGAGTCCGAGTAATCCTGAGGCGGATGTCGATCTCGACCTCCTAGCCATTTGTCATGAGAACCTCGGGGGATCCCATGCATTACCGGATGAAATTTTGTCACAGCAATCTCACCACTAAAGCTCTCTTCTCGGAACTTCTTGGGATCAGATATTTGAAATGTAGCGTACGGGGAAATATCTTCCATTCCTGAACATGATAAAAGTATGCACATACAAATGCAAGTACAAAAACAAATGCAAGTATTTCTACATTCCCATTTGTAATTAATTAGTGATTCACAATTTTTAATCTGCTTGAAAAGATCTGCATCTAAACTTCTTTACGTCTTCAAGTTTATTTTACATACCCGGAGTGCAAGGAGGGCCAAGAGATGAATAAAATTGTTCCCCATGGGTTGCAAGACCTTTTGACTGAGACCCGTAAATTCCTTCACGACGCTGCTTTGGGAGATTGTCTTCTTCTCCATAACTTCCTCTTCTCCCTTTGCAAATGTAAGTTATAAACAAAATATCATAAACGCAAACTTTCTTTTCACAGACTCAACTTGCTACTGCTACGTAGATCTAGATGCTGCAGATGTAGATAGAAAACAAACTTGCATGAAATAACTTACGCGTTTTGCAGTACGCTAAAGCTGTAGCAAACGACGCTATGAAAACTACTAGAGCAATCAGAACCGGAACGATAAGAGTCAGCTTATCATACAACGGTGCATATTCACTGGTTACTTTGTGTTTACTCAGTACATCTGTTGATGGGACTTCTACGAATGAAAAACAAGACAAATGTAGTCGTTTTTGTTAACTTATGCACACAGTAGTAACGTTTAATCAGATTTAAAGTTTTTAAGTGAAATTCAACCAGTTTAGAAAGTAGGTACTACAAAACGAACTACGATGTTTAGTATCTACTGGTTTGTAGTACATGCGCTCTTAAATTGTGCAAGCTAACATATTGTGTATTCCTAACCACAAAGAAAAAATCCTAATACATAGTCAGTTTTAAATTTTTTGTGCCTATACTTATACACGTGTTTATGTATGTAAATACTGTTCTGATACACCCACTCAAATACTTCATACGGTATATTTTTCGTCATTGCTTATACAAACTGATATAGATTGGCTGTTTCCTTTCGTAAATATTCATCTAACACACACAAAAACAATTTCACACACAAAAAATTCAATCCTAGTTTATCCTCAACATCATGATGATACTAATCCCCCAAAGCAAAACATGAATTAGTATTGGAATGGTTTTGTATAATACCGTAATGAGCCTGAAGCTAAGATGTAGCAGTATGGACATAGGGGGTCAATTTAACTTACATGCTGGCTATATACATCATTCATTTTCGTGTTTGGGTAAACATGGAAGATGTTCTTGATGATTGTGAGTAGAGCTATTATAATAATTGGTCTATCCATCAGACAAACTGACTTGCGACTACAAACCAGTCGACTTATTTACCTTACTCGGAATGTTTACTATGTGTATGTGAAAATGGTTTCGGCGAATGGATTAATGTGATTGGCTTGAGTAAATGTGTTTGTCTAGCTTTCTGCATTACTTTTACTATGCGTTATACTATAAGTATGTAAGAGATCCCATCTTCAGGGTGCTTTCTCCGTTGGTGAAGCTACAATGTTTTACTACACAAATACATCCTACATAGGACATACCTCCGTGCTCTGTGAGAGTCGTGAAAACATAGCTCGCACTTCTAGAAGTTGTGTATCCAAAGGAGGAAACAGATATTTCATATGGAGTGGCTGGTTTAAGATTATCCACGGTATATTCATTGTGAAAAGCCATCTTGATGTCTGTGCCTGTAAGAAAATTTAATTTCAAGATTTTATTATTTGACAGTCGTAATTCCTATCTTTCGTAACTATTCTAATGAGTTCAATGAAATCTTCTAATATTAGCCACTAGTGTTCTTACCCAGGACCCAATCCTTAGCTTTCCATTCTCTCACTGCAACGGAAAACTTCTCAGCATCACAAAATGTGCCATTAGATCCCAAAGGGTACAAGTTAAGTTTCACTGAAGTAGAATTAGCTACGAGAATTTCCTCGGAGGATGATGGAAGTGGAGCTACTTGATGTGTAACGGCGATACTCTTAACGGGACTTTCTACGCTGTTGCCTACTTCGTTGAAGGCAACCATGAATAAATTAAGGGTAGATCCACAAGCAATATCCTACAAAGTAAAAGTTACAGAAAAACAATGCAATGGTGTTTTGAAACATTTCAAGAATCTTGTCATCTTATCCCATCTTATTTCACACAGAGTATTATTATACCAGAGACCTTTGCTACAGTCAGACACATACAACTTACATGTTATTAATACGCTACGGTTTCTCGAAAAGAAGTGAAAAATCACTGTATCAAGCAGTTTTATATACCGCAGCAACTTAAAATATGTAGCAGTCATTCCGGCATTATATTAAGATCAAAATGACAGTGTGTTCACCCAATCTAATCTATTACAGTTCAGTTCAGATTCAGATTTCTGAGACTATGATTGATCTATCCATTAACTTTTCTTAGTCTTTACTAATAGAAACTGAAAAGGATTCTATGGCAAGCCTAAATTCATTCAGTACTACTAACTATACTTCCTACTGTATTTCTAGAAATCCGAATCTGTTTTCTTCATCTATTTAAATACATATCACTATCATCTCTCTCACTAGCAGTATTAGTACTATGGAGAATTCATACAACTGTATTTATAGGAATAACTCCACACAGCACTTACATAGTTGTAGTAAACGCGTAGTTTATATCCGGGTAGACTAAGGAGGTAGGGCAAAAGGCAAACTTTATACAAGCCAATGCCATAGTGCCACACAATAGACTTACTTGGAAAGTCATCGTGCTTTTCTTGTCTTGGACCTAAACTGAAAGTTTCCATTTGGAACTGAAACTTCAAACCTAGTCACGTTTTCTTTCACCAGGGAAAAAGTTAAAGCCATCAATTTCCTACCAGTGAGAGAGGAATCGCCCTGACTGGGTCTTGGTCTGGTCTGGGTCATGAAATAAAATGAGTATGAGTATCAACTCAAACTCAAATTGAACCATGTTCGTATATAATACTACTCAGTACTGTCAGTACCTACAGACATAGCCACTACCCGCACCAGTCATTTAATACATTTGGGCGATATATCTCTCCGTATTTAGTACTGGCCATACCTACGATCTATGGTGTAAAAACTGAAAGCATATTTGTAAAAAGTTTTCCACGACATGAAGTACCTTGCTACTCTCCAAGCTCCAGCACATGGAGAGATGTGTGGTATAACACGATGATCTACTTTTGAATGATCCAGCGTCAAGTCAACTTAAGTTACTAAAGGATCTGAACTGAACTGCACGACTTCATTTTGCCAGAGTGGAATGGAAGATAATATTATGAGAAACTACTACTACAGTAGTCCTAGTGGTGTTGGCTTACCCGGAGAGTATAGTTTCTGACCGCTGACTGAAAGATGAGTTTCTGCAAGTCCAAAACCGAGCCGAGGATACGATAGAAGAGAATGAATCCCAAAGGTATGTCACAATCCGACCTTTGCTCTCCAACCGTCCAAGAAATGTAAATATCCCGGTTTACCAAACGGTAAGTAGGCTCCAAAGTGCAAGGAACTCCTAAAAAAATGTACACAGACAGATAAACAAACAAAGAGACATTATAAATATATTGTTAATATGCTCTATAGCATTTCATGTAACGTTATGTAACCATGTAGGTTTGTGCGTAGCTTCAACACACGTTACCTTATAACATCCTCGTGACCAAAAATTAATTTCGCTATTCAACTTTTTCATATTGTTCTCAATTCTTTGCTCATACAATGGCAATGGCAAAAAGGAAATGATTGTACCAAACCAAAAGTCAAGTCAGGAGATAAAGAATGTCAGAGTTGATTGCACTCCTCATTCATTTTCCCAGTCTGTTCAGAATCGATCCACCCACACAACCGTCATATCTCTGGGTACTGCATTTACTTTTACACGAAGTGCACCTACCACTCCCTCACAGACAAAGACAATCGTCCACATCATTTCACATCCAAATCGGTATTTCTCCGAGCAGTTGTCTGTCCGGACTACTGGCCATCATCATAATCGACACCACCAACGCACACTACTATTATAGGTACCCGATTTATTTTTATGTGTAGGTCTACATACGTCCTAGGTATATGAACGCGTTTTTAACGAGGTAGACTGACAAGTAAAAGAATAGTACATTAAACAAAAGGATACGGAATGGAATACCTATGCAATCTAAACTACCTAAACTGTAAAAGGGTTTACACCACCAGTCGAAAAATCATATCTTCTTTTCAGCTTTGCAAACAGATGGATGAAAGAATGACAATGTGAAAATGAGAAAATATCACAAGATGGAAACAAAGAGACTAGTAAACTCTTGTTTCAGTCAATCCACGAAAGAAAACAAAGGGAACTTTCCCTATTGTTTCTTTCATCACAAAAGAAATTGGAAAGATAATAATGAGAGCGTCACGTCAACACTGGGCTGCAGAATTGTCTTCAAGCTTAAACTATGTATAGCACATACTAATAGTATGAATACTTATCAGAATACTTTATAAGAATCCACCCAAGGTAGATATCATTCCTCTTTTCAGGGTTGTCAGTGCAAACTCACATACTGCAATACAAAGGAATCTTCTATGGAACATTATTCCAACCTTTCCTTAAAATAATCTGATATTTCTACACTTTCTTTTATATTCTTACTTAAACTCTAAGAGTTTTCTCTCTCTTTAAATCTACTTTCCAAACAATTATAATATACTTGTGTGTTCACGTGTGTAAGTGAAGTAGTTTGTAGAATTTACTCAAGGTTATTTCATCGTTTTGCCAGAGTCGAGTTTATAATAGTAGGATGACTGATCGTGAGACGAGACTTGAGACTGTAGGCAAAATTGTGGTTTATTATGGGAGATGTGACGTGGGTGGAGTTGTTTTGCAAATGGCATAAGCTAAGACAGATCATTTACTCTACGAGTTAGTTTTCTTTCGTTACCTTTGACTTTGAGTATGTAAGTTAACTGGAGATCCATCCCGTTGATTAGTTTCTTGCTCTTGGGCTGGCATGTGTAATTTCCCTCGTCAGACTTTCTCACGGAGAAAAAGAATAGTTCTCCCTGCCCTGGCTTCATGTACACATTCCCGTCTAAAGTCACACGTTTTCCATTGAATTGCCACGCTACAGGAGCATCTGGAGAGACACCTCCATTTGTAGATGAAGACGGCAGGCCCAAAATTCTACATTGGAGACTTAAGGGAGTCCCTTGGTGAGCTTCTACAGTTCGTGGTTGTCCTACTAATCTTGGCTCCACTTCACACATGAAAATATACAATACATGACACATAAGAATATTACTACTACTACTAAAACAACTACACATACTGCCAGAATGTTATACAGGTACATATAAAATATATATGTAAGTACACTTCAGTTTAAAATCATAACAGACACATAGCAGAGTACTCGTCTGTAAATAAAATGTTATGTGGGATGCTGTGTATTAAGTAGAGCGATTTATTATGAAGGTAATCTAAATCCTAAGTACATATACGAAGAGTGTGTGTACCTATCAGTATATAGGTACATCTCAATTTGGGTTAAAATTTAGGAAGAACCTCAACCTACCAGGGGAAATAAATGAAAGACTAAGATCTTAGGTGAAAGTGCATACATCTTCATTTTCTTTTGCTTCCTGTCCTTTTTATAAGCATTTCACTCGCTCATCTTGACTTTGAATTTAGATCTGGACTACACTTTCTACACAAGAGAGATGTACTGCTCTACACATTTATTTCCTCCTCGTAAGAAAATAGGTTAGAAATAAGAAAACGATGAAAGGAGCAATAAGTTATGCTTTCATTTGCATTTCATCTCTAGTATCTTTTCTTCGTGCGTAGAGGTAGACAATAGTTAAATTCAATTCATGCCACCACCTTTACTACTGAACTGCTACATATTTTGGTTCTGGCAAGGTAACACCACCCCTATCCTCTACTACGCATACTATCAATGTTTTCCAAGTATATACAAAGTAAGGTACAAATAGGAAAAATGTAGTAGATGTACGCAAGAAGAGTGGAAGAAGATACTTTGCACAAATATCGTGGAAACGGGAAACATCATATGCAAATACCTACCGTCTATCACAGAAGAGTACTAGAAGAACATTGGGCTTGTACAAAACAGGGAACAGACGCTAACGTAACTAAACTGGAAAATTTATGACCTCTCACGACTCATGAAAAGAACACTTGCTCAAAGCTCAAGCTCAGAAACTTATTATGCGATTTATGAGCGCTTCATTTCTTACTTTGCTCTCTTCCTGTCGTCTAATCTGAACTTTGAACAGTTATTTCACACTTACACTTACGTAGGTACTCGTATAAGATTCACTGTCTTGTTCTGTCCTCCCGTCCTTTAAATTCAAATTGTAAAGCAAACAATTGTGTGTTGTAGATACGCTTGTATTGCAACTACCCGAAAAACATTTTTATGAATATCGTATGTAGTAATTGTAAAGAATCCAACTAACTCGACTCTTCTGCTCTGAACTTTCCTCGCATAAGTAAAGTAACGTGATGTTTACCATACATTTTTATACACTATGCCATTATATTACATTACTATAGTATGTTGCACAGGAAAAGTGTTCTACAACTTTAATAAATGAATTTACTTTCTCGGTTTTTGCTTTCCCTCGTGAAAATAGGAACGTACACAGCTATATTTGTAATAGTTGAGCCACAGACAAGGAAACTAATGAGATTCCTACGTGCATATTACCAACTTTTACTTTTACACCCGGCTGTAACAGTCCTTTACTTTCAATGAGCACTAAAACGATGCACTTTCTAGATTACGATGAAAAAGTTACACCTTTCGGCACGACACCAAATAGCAACATTAAGGGCTACTCAAGGCTAAGTAAAGAAGGTTACAAAACGAATACATAAGTAGCTTGGCCAATCTGCCAGAAAAACACAACACAACACCGCCACCCTTCTTCGCCTTCCCACTCTCCTTCATTTTCTTTCATTTCACCCAGGAAAATGAGACAGGACAGTTAAGTTGTAAATGTAAAGGCTTGATAGCCAAATAACGGCATGTAAAGCAAAAGTAATTTCACTGCACGTAAACGTAAACGTTAATATTACCTACCTAAAGGAGGAGGACTAAACACCAATTGGCTCGACGAAGCACTCTCTCCCATTCGATTTGAAGATGTTGCCCAGAACACGTACTTAAATCGTGTAAGATCCAAACCAGTTTCTTCGAACGTGTCTGCAGTCGCTCCAACTGTTCTTTTGATCTCGTACGACTCCGATGATTTGTCGGTGACCCTATTTGTTTGAGAATAAGCATGCCAACGTTTAGAAATTAGGAATAATGAATGCGGCAATACTGCACAGTACTACAAAACGAAAGAATAACAAACTATTTGTACAAGTTTATTTTAATGGCTCATTCAATCTCTTTTCCTCAACAGAAAATGAAAAGCTTCACATAGATATATCATGGCTACGTACAGATATATCTTTATAAAATGACACTGCAATCATAATAATATTGTCATCTCAATCTTGCGTGGTAATCAAAAGTAATAATATACCATGCTTTTGAAAAAAATGGAAATGCTTTTTGTTGTTAAATGTACATCGCGTGCTTTCACCTCCACGTGTATTCTAAAAAAGGAAAAGTCACCTGAAATAAATGGTATGATGGCTAAGAATTCCATTGGGTTTCCTGGGGTGCGTCCAACTGAGATAAATGGACCTTTCACTGTTAGGAAAGCCTATTAAGTTGACTGGTGGTGTAGGCACTGTAAAAATAATCAAAACCGGTACTGGAGACATTTAGAATTGTTATTGCGGATAACGCCTGTTGTCGCTGCCCACGTCTTTGTTGTATGTACGTATGAATATATGTACCATACAAAATGTCGTCTTTTTCCACTGTTACTAGTAACTTACTGTTAGTAGGTATACATATAATATATCCGTCCATAATATATCCATAATATATCCAGAGACTATTATGTACACATACTACTATGCATAGCTAATCCCCTGCTGGAGTAACATATAGATATAGTGGAATAAGGAAGAGATAAGAAAAGCTTGAAAAATTGCAAGGGCTTTATTTATTCTCATACCGTCTTCAGAGGTTTTGCAGAAAATACTCAACCACTGTCTTCCTTCCCCCGCAATATTTACTGCTGTAATTTGGAAGCTGTAGTTGGTGTTTGGAGAGAGGCCACCGATGACTGATGTTTGACCCGATGTACGATGTGATTCAAGGAGGAGGACTAAACACCAATTGGCTCGACGAAGCACTCTCTCCCATTCGATTTGAAGATGTTGCCCAGAACACGTACTTAAATCGTGTAAGATAATATTTACTGCTGTAATTTGGAAGCTGTAGTTGGTGTTTGGAGAGAGGCCACCGATGACTGATGTTTGACCCGATGTACGATGTGATTCTCCTGACCCTATTCATTATTTACACCAAGATAGGATACATAATATAGACTTGAAAAGAAAGCCTCGTGTAATGTAGCATAAGTAGCAAAATATAATTTCAAGGTTCACTGTCCTATAAAAGCAGGACAACCTTGATAACATATTTATAACATTGTAAATACCACTATTCTACAATTCCAGGTGTGTGTACATTGAAATAATTTATGCAAAAGAGTTACTTTGGTTGCTGCTGCTCAAAGGGTAGAAATGCAATTTGTACGACGTAATTGCACCATTCGGAATAATCGGAGGCAGCCAGCTCAGTTGCAAACTATGTGAAGTTAGAGACACGCACTGAGGATTTCGAGGAGCAGTCTGTGGCACTGTGTCAATACAATGGAAATCATTTTAGAAAGTATAGACGGTATATATATTGCAAATAGTAATAATAGGAATGTATGCATCGGTATAACTATTATAGTATACCCATATAGTAGATCCTTTTGAAAAGCATTAGGTTAAATAAGACTACTGAATAATAATAATTTTTAACTGGGTAGAATTTCCCTTGCTCTACAGAGTATACCTAAACATTCAACCTAATGTAGTCAGATGCAGTAAGCGTATTGGTTAGTAATAGCCGTGAATGAGCGAAATGGTAAGCAATCATCGCTGAAGTATTAAAGAGGTGATCGAGAGAATCTGCAAACCTTCTTCCGTCGTTCGGATAGGCACGAAAGGTGAACTGGGTCCTGTGCCTGCGATGTTCATTCCAGCCAGTCTAATTTCATAGGTAGTATATGGCTTTAGACCGTGAACAATATATTGACAGCATTGAAGAGACAAAGAATGAAAAACTCCTTCCACTTTTCCATTAGCCCCATTCCTTTGGTTTTGATTGTTCGTCATTGCCACTGGGACTAGAATGGCTTCTCGTCTCCCTTCAGACCTACAAATTCAATATGAACTGCACAATAGAATTTTGCTCCTGCTGATGCATTTGTTCTGTCTGTGTGTAGAATGTAGTACCACCAACTACACTATTTTCTTCTCATACGAATTGTTTCCACGAAAATAAAGTTGTTTTAAAATGGTAGTGTATTTCTGAATTTAGTGTAAATTTGAGGAAAACACTTGCAAACACAAACGTACATATTGGTCCGAATGAGAATCCGATAAGCTAGAATCTTGCCAAATGACATCTCAGCAGGAATGGGACTCCAGGAGACCAAAATTGCTCTAGAGGATACAGAAAGAGCTCGAACCTAATAAACCCATGCAAAGAGAAAGCAAAGAAATGTCATTTATCTCAAAATTGGGCTCTAAAATAAAGTGACTAAAGAAAAAGAACGCTAAGAATATACCACAGAGAGGGCATAAAGGATACACACACTGTGTAACGAACTACATAGAAAACAATGAAAACAATGAAAAATTCTGCACTGCAGATTTACTGCAACGAAAGAGAGTGTGAATATATTTGTACATTATTCGGTGGGGTAGAAGGTGGTACATTGGCAGTCCTGACAATCAGCTCCTCCGAGGGTGGTCCACTACCCGCTGCGTTAATAGCTCTAACTCGAAAGGAATAAACAGAAGCGGGACTCAGGTTCTCCACTTTCCCCGACGTTCTATCGCCAGTTACTTCTACTCTGTTTGAATTTGAATTTACGTTGAAATTTGAATTGCCATTGGAATTGGACACGGCGACTTTGTCACCAACTAGTGAAAAGTCAATCACATAGAGAAGAATCGGAGGAGAGGAATGAGTGAGCCCATTGGCTCCAGGTGGTAGTTCTGTCGGGCGATCCCACTCTAAGAAAATCCTACTGGATTCAACATTTCTTATGCATCTCAGATTTCCCGGAGCTCCCGGTTGTTCTGCCAGAGCATTAAAAACAAGTACATTTATTTACATTTAAGCTCCCATAATATATACTTTATAACAACTAAGGCCTATATAAGGCTTCCAGACATCCTGGGTTCAGCTTAACTTTCACACATGTATTTAGACAAAGTAGTGCTTATAAAGGTTTAACAATGTAACCAAAAATCCGAATAGGGCTCTCGTGTCACCCCTAACCGGTCTCAGCGCAAAGCACTGCACAGATAATGTTATGTTCCTTATAACTACACTGTGTGCACAGCATGCTCATAAAACTCTGGCTTTTCTGTGTGAAGCGACGGATAAATTCCCCGACCGAAACATATAGCATATGCTAATGTTTTCTTTTCATTGGTACGTTTGTTGAAATGACACTGATTACAAGGCGCAAGACAAAGAATGTGTGTTTTACGTATAAACTTCACGAACGAGTCGTAACTTTTTTATGCGTCAGCATAGAAATATGACACAAAGGAAAAGCTGGAATGAAGATACATATTGTTACATTCTTTATAGCTACTTTAGATTCGTTCTGTGCGTAACTTAAAGAAATGACATTATGAAATGTCGTTTCCTTGTAGTATAGACAGTCCATTGTGGAAAAACATGAAACTCTCTCTTTTTTAGACTTTGTACATACCTTCTACGACCAGGCGATAAGTACGTGTGACTTTCCCCAAGGAATTTGATGCGGAACATTGATACAAGCCACTGTCGTCACTCCGAATATCTTTCATCACTAAAGTAGCTCTCGTTTTCCTTCCGTCAGTCAAAAGAGATGTGTGGATCCTACGGAAAAATAGACACCCACACTATAAATCATATTCGCCAAATAATCGCTTTCTCCATATACCTGACTTTCATTCTATATTTGGACACAAACTGTTTCCTACTGCAAACAATTACTTGGAATTATTTTGCAACTGTACATTTTAAACCATTATTATTTAATTCCCAGAATGTGTGAGAGCTACCAATATAAAACTAAGTCTTCCTTCACAAGAAATACATAGAACAGAACTAGAACTTCAACAAGATTATTTGGAAAAATTGTTCTTCTTCTGGAAGAAAATATCGTAGGTGTAGTGGCATTATTATTAGCAGTGAACCATAAAGCACGGTTGGAAAAGAAATCGAAAAGTTTTTCTTAACCATTTGGGTAGTTAGATGCATGCTTAGAATAACATTATAGATCACTTCCGTGTTTCTTATAGCATAAGATTATGTATTACGTCGAATACTGCTAGAGCAATGTATATTGCATTGTACTGTGTACTACTTCGAGTATAATTCAATACACTAATACTTTCCGCATGAAAGGAAAAGAAAGTCGATGAAGGAAATCCTTAGAATGGGGAGTTAAGTCACTACGGTCGGTGTGACTCTCATCATGTCAAATGTGTGGAAAAAGCAATCATGGGGAAAGCATTGAATAAACCTATTGAGTGTGTGTCTACACAGTCTACTCACAGAGAAACGACGCTTCCCTCCAACTCTAAACTTAAGAAAGAGAGAAAAGTAAAGTGAAAGTACACATAGAAAGTTACTACAACACACTTTCTCCCTTCTTCATGCGAAGAATCTAGGTGAATGTCTTATTATATACATCTTGCTAAAGAATGCATCAAATATATTTATAAAAAATCCTCTACCATCCTACCTTTACCTCCACCTTTATTAATATAAAAGGCATTTTTACGACAAGAAGACATCAAAGCATATAGCTAATGTAGATAATAATGATATTGTTGATTCATACACAAACACAAATAGAATGGCTTCATTTCTTTTTTATAATAGTACACAGATAGTAGTAGTGTTGCCTTTGCCTACCTGTTGGCTGGAACATTGACAAAAACTGTGGAGCTCTTTGTCCAGGTGACTGTTAGTGGAGCAGAAGAAACAGCTTCACAACTGATCTCGTGCATCTTTCCTTGAGTCAAACTCACGGGCTGGCTCACAGTTGAGATGAAATATGGAGGCACTGAAAGTTGAATTACATCGTACAGAAAACATTATAAAAGTTGCAACAACATACTTATACTATATCCACCCTACTTTTTTCACTTACATTATCCATACTGCGTTTCTTTCCTTTACTGTGTCCTTATTACTTTATATCCATCTATCTATGTATCTATCTAGGTATATAATATAATAACATTGCCCTTTATAACTTCTAACTTAAAGAATCGCTTTCATTCTTACATAGGTATGTACGTATAATATATGACAAGAGAAGAGTTTCAATTTCGGATGGTGTATTCAGTCACACACACACAAGGCTTTTGACGACGTTATTGCTTATTATGATGGAGTCGGGTATATATGGTACGTTGTTGAATTGAATCTTACCGTTCACATGAAGGGTAACGACTTTGGATAGTCCGGACCCAATGCTGTTGTTTACACTGCACATGTACTGTCCTTCGTTATCTTCCTGGACGCTGTGGAAAAGCAGAGAGCCATTGAGCAACGTCTGTGCTGTGGTCAATGACCAAATCGTTTCTATAGGTCTCCATTTTAGATCCAAGCCATCGCCTATTAGATTTAACGAGAGTTTTAACGAGGTGCTAGGGCTGCATCGATTATTATTATTATTATTGCTGATAACAGATTTTCCGTCATGGTAAAAGTATACAAAGAAGTAGGTAACAGAAGTTTAAAGCAGTAAGCAGTTTAATTCGCAGCCCAAATTTCAAGACTGAAAATGAAGCTGATATAATCGACCATTTTGTTGTCAGCGAATCAATTCGGAGAGAGAATTAGGTTACTTTCGTATTTTGCAGTTTACCTGTGGATTTGAACCAAGAAAACCATGGAGGTGGCACGCCATGACCAATACAATCAAATCTTGCTTCCCTTCCTCTGGAAACATTCAGATCTAAAGGCTCCTGAATCCACCGAGGGGCAACTAAGATATTATCACATGCAATTGTATAGTAACGGTTATTTAGTTTGTAGTAAGTTTTCTCCATCTTATAACAAGATAAAGCAAATCTTCAATATCCATTCAAACTTTTGTAACCAAACTACGATAATAACTTTACTCAAGTTCCATTCTCCCTGTGACATTTATACGCATAGAAAATACTCATGTCTTAACATAGATTTGAATTGAAAAGGCAAGAGTAAAAGTGTAAAAATCAATGTCCCAGAATAGAACGTAGATACAATTCAAAAAAGTCTGTGAATGTACAATATATTCTCATCTTGTGTGAATATTTGTTACGCAAAGTAGACCTTTTAATGGTTTGTTCTCAAAAGACATCATCGAACTTTCGGGGATATTATTAAATCTTTTCAAAATTTACGACAGCTAATAAACGTAATGGGAAACATGATTTTTAGATTTGTTACATGACTACCATGCATGAATGGACTTTTATACACATGATGAAAAGCATTCACTTTTACTCTTGCTATTTCAAGAAAGAACTTATTTTGATGTTGAAAGGTTTATAATTCAATATAAAGGTAAAATGTCACATTCCAGTCATACTTATGTCAACTTAAATTATTTTATGTTGTGGTAACATATCGTACGGTGCATGCTGCGGTTTAGGAAAGTGGTATAGGGACGGGTACCTAGATTTTTTATAAAAAGGGGAGAATTATTGGTTTAATAGAATAGTTTTGGATTTCTACTCTAAATAACGGGTAGGGTAACGCAACGGCATGAAACATGTGGAAAAATGCAAAAAAGAGACGACAAAATCGCGATAAAAACATGTGAGATGCTCGCAAGGACTCATAATGTACAAAACACGTACAGTAACATTAGTTACAGATGTACTATAGTAATCAAATTCAAATGACATGAAGAGCGATCAAAAAATATTCGTTCACAGCTCACACTTCAAAAAAGTCAAGTCAAGCAAGACGACAGTACATAAGAAGAGAGATATACATTAAGGAGGAAGTAGAGTTAGATAGTAAAAGTGAAAAGACTCTCAAAAATGCACGTTCAAAAGTTCCAGCAGCAGGTTCCAAAAAGAGATACGTACAGTACGATCCAACCAACGAACGAGCCATATAGATATATAGTACAGAAAAGTATAGCAGAGAGAAAGTAGAGAGAGAGAAAAAGAAACATGCAAGAAAAAATTGTTAGCTGTTGGGTCGGGCGTTTGCTTTGCCTTGTGTTCAGCTTTGCCTTTCGCATAGCTCACGATTTCTGCTGGTTCAACTCAATTCTTCGTGGACCTCTTTAGAGTCTTTCTATCTGTTGTCTGTACGATATGTACAAGTAAAAGAGTTATGTGAACACGTGGAAAACAAATATGTCGTCTTCCTTCTGGAATACACACGTTGTTCTAAAAGTCTAGTCAAACTGTGTGTATTATCGTATCTGCTAGTTGCATCACGTTGTCAAAAAGCAAAAGTGATGCTCAAAAACGTTCAAGTTGGCAGAAAATTCATTTCGCACTAGAGGAGGCAATAAGGAAAAATTAAGAGGACGGAAATTGCTGTTTTATGTGGGACGTAGTAGGATTCCTTAATAAATAGTTAATGGAAATGGTAATAGTGTTATGATTAGCTGTTGCTTAAATCGAATTTTTCCTGGGGATGTTGAAAGGAACAAGTGTTTTACATGGATAGGTTGATTAGGAAATGAGAATTCAGTGCTTTTTGCTTTCGAAATTTACGGGAGAGAGAGAGCTTTGCTTTATGAAGTGCTTACCTTGAACCACAAGCTTAGCAGAGTAGGAAGTTTGGGAAGCAAGGTTAGAAACAAGACAAGTGTAAATCCCAGAATGCTCTGCTGTCAAAGAAGGAAAGTTAAGTATCGTGGAAAAATGGTCGAAGGGTGAGATTTTGACGTTTGCAATCGCGCCTGAACTACTAGGACCGTTGATGAACTGTGTGTGTGACTGTTGGAGTTGAAGAAGAGGCTCCCCGTCTTTGAACCAGGTAAAATGAATAGGCATATCGCCTTGTGAAATCCCGCACATGAGGCGAGTCATCGAATTTTCCGTCAAACCGGCCGGGAAATGAAACGGCTCTATCTTAGGAGCAACTAGATCAGATCAAATACCAAAACAGTAGTAATATACATACATACAATACGCACAGTACATGACATGTCACAGCCATCACAATCCCATTTAGATAATACATTCACCATTCATTCATAGTTCATTCTCAATCCAGTAGCTATGTATTGCAGCTATCATAAGTCAACAGCCGAGCCTTAGATATTCTCAAATGTACACTAATCATAGTACACTAAACAATCAAACTATCGACAAAAGTTAATAATAGTAATTGTAATTAATATTTAATCGTGTTAATGATGTTACTCAATAATACTCAAGATCAGTGATGTAATTAATTAAGTAGGATTAATAAATAGGAATCAAAGAATAAGGTATAGTAAATATAATTAAAGTAAAATGTTAACGTATATAGGTAAATGAAAATTTAAATGTAGGTAAAATTGAAAAAAATGTTGTTAGTATAGTGTAGGTAATTTTAAGATTGAGTATTATGTATTCCAATGTGCAATCATAATTCATAACATTTCAGTCCATAATGCAAATTCTGATCAGTAGACCGATCCAGAGAGAGAGAGAGAGAGAGAGCGAGAGGTTGAGGTTTTAAGCCTTGTGACGACCATCAGAATCATACCAGCAGACCAATTTGATTTTTAATTTACAAATACCGGAAATCAAGCACAGAATTAGTTTATGGTAACTCTCATACCTGTCTACTATATACAGAATACATTGCAATGCCCATACCAAACGTAAGGCTTCATTTCAAGTCAATATGCATACCAATACTGGATGGGGAGATATAAATAGAGGTTGAAAGTTGAGCAAAGGTCGCAAACCTTGCATTGGTTTACTATAGTAAATATAGAACAGAAATTTAAATTAGTGAATATTGTCATGTAAATTACTAGAAGAAAGTATAATGTAAGAAGTAGATCTTTGTCGTTCCGTTTCCACATGAATCAAACAGAAAGGAGAGAAAGATAGAGAATAGAGAGCAAGAGCTAAATCAAACAGACAAAACAGTCAACTTAACAAGAAGAAGAAAAGAAAGTCGAGTTTTTTGCGGGTAATTTCATTAGGATGGAATTTAGATACTGTTCTAGAATAATGGATTGGTTTATAGATCTGGTGTAGTATTTCTAGGAAAAGGGTAAAGAGAAGTTGATGAATGGAAGTTGATTTTGATTTGTCTTTTTGTGATTTGATTTTTTATTCATTCATTCCGTACCGAGAACAGTCAACTCGTGAGAGAGAGAGACAGAGCCAGCCGCTGAAGAAGCATCACAAAAATATTTGCCCGTGTGCCCTTCAGTCACTTTCCCAATGCTCAAGAGACTCGTGAACGGATCTGTGTTCACCACATTGAATTGTGCAGGTAGAACTCCCGTTCTTGGCTCAGTCTGTCGCCCAGCTCCTTCACTTTCTTCTTTCGGCATCATTGTCCAACGCAATTGAAGTGGAGTGTCTCCAGAACTTAAGGCGCATACTAAAGTGACTCTTTCTCCTTCAACTACACGACCCTTGTCCGCAAACGGCGTGATTCTCAGAGGGGCTGCCAATTAAAGCTAGCTTACAGATACTATTGTCTTGTATCATCGTATCATTAACCTCGTTAGTCTTACATATTACAGCCAAGACCGAACATCTTATGGCCCACTCTTTTCCAACATTACTACACAAAGAGATTAAAGCGCTACTTAATGCTGCAGCAAGCCGCTTTCCTATTATTAGTGTAGTAGTCTGTGTCTGTACACTTTTCAAACCTCTAACATGCTCATAATCATACCCAAGTACGAAGTTGTTACGGATATGTTGTTAGTTGTTACTTTCATTTCATAGATAACATCCTTCTTTTGCTTTCTTAGTTCTGTAATACTAGAAGAAAACTTTATCCCCTGAATACTATAGACACATTCCAAGAACTCAATTCCATTCACATACCTACTACTACAGTTTTCACTACTAAAGACTTTGCTACTTAAGTGTAACATTATAACACGACCAGTTGGCTTGGCTCACTTCGTTTCCAACGGCTAAACTAAACAAGAGTCTCACTCAACTTGAGCTCAGACTTCAGTTTCAACGATTATTCCCTGTCTTAATATGAGAAGGTGTACTTTACCATGTACTTTGCTTAAAACTTTGTAAATACCTACATATACCCACTGCACTTGGCTTTGAGAAAAAAAGAGTGAGTGTAATGCACTTAGTAATAGAAAAAATCAACTTAATACAGATAAAAACGATTATTCGATTTTGTGTGCTTAGTATTACCGATGCCGATAGTAATTACTAAAAGTTAAAAGTATACATAGAAAATCTAGTACTGAATGAAGGATACTTTTTATACTGAAATAAAACTTGCTAAAACTAAAATACTAATACCTAATAACAGTAAAGGCTGGAAATGTTTTAATATTAATATTTGTATGGTAAGTACGAATGCGTTTTGAGTAAAAAGTGAAGAAAACGGTACTTATTCTTAATACTTACCCACTACATTGACCTGAATTTCTCTTCTGGCACTCCGTCCCTGAGTGTCTGTTATAGAGCACCAATATGTTCCAGCATCAGACTTATCCACCAAAGTAATAGCCACGGTGCCATTTGGAGCTATTCGATGTCGTTGATTCGCAGGAAGCTTCTGCCCATCTGCACCACCAAAAATCCCCATCGTAAATTTCTCTTATTGTCTTTAATATTTGATGTGTGGAGAAAGTAAACTACGCGGGAGTTCAGGGAGAAGCAGCAGTTTTTCTTGTGCCTACTGCCTACTCCACCGTATCTTATCTTTCGAGCATGTTTTTAAAAGTGGACTGGCATTTACTGTACTGCGAGAGGTCAAAGACTGTGTTATTTTACTACTAATAATGTTTGACTAACCCATAACAACTCTACAGAACCAATAAGACAAGCAAACTAGAAAAGTACTAAGACTACGCCACGTCTGTCTACGGGGAACTATATGCAAGCCACGAGACACATCAGAAATGCAGTCTGCACTGACAACTAAAATAAAACATAAAACCGGGTACAAGTCAGAGTGTATACTTGACAGTCCACAGAGAGTAGGAAGTATTTTTGTAAGTAGCAGTTGAAAGATCTCTTGCCTTTATCCCAAGTGATTGCTGAAAAAGAAATTGGCCATCCAGCTATGGGGCAGTTTAACAAGAAATACTCTCCACTGATGGCTACCACAGGTGGAACGGGACGAATCCAAGGAGCTCCTGTTATACACACATCAATATATTTAGCACCGAAAAAGTCTCCCTTCGTAAACTAAAAAGTGTTCCCATATATACGGCAAGAATATCAGAAAGACGATTCAAAAGCATTTTGCTCTACTCACGTTGAAGCAGCATTTTTATTGATAATCTACCGATTTCAAATCAACTTGTCTATGTAAAGGAATGTATTGGTACATACAATATACGACAAAATATACACAAGATGTTACACTGTATATAGTATCTTCTACCTATGTATGTATGTACATAATAAAAAGGTACGTATATAGAATTGCCATGTTTTATCAACTGCAGTTAAAAGGAAACCTACTGTTGGCTTCATGACGATATTACAAGCCTAGTTTTAACTTGTTATCATTGGGAAAAGCATCTTTCACACTAGAATTCGCCTAAAGCTGGCGTTACACATGTAGGTTTAGGTATATGAAGATACATTTTGTAGGAGTATATTGTATAGCTATGAGATGCTATGAGATTTTGACACATGAAATAGTGAGTTCGTATAGATGCGTAAAATATGGAGGCTTATGTCATTAGAGCTATATTCTACAATTTTAAGGAAGATGCTCACCGTAAATATTGAGTCTGGCAGAATGAGTAATGGAGCCTGCTCGGTTAGTTGCCTTACATCCGTAGAGACCACCATCTTCTACTCTTGTCTCGCTAATATTGAGGTAGCTGATCAAATGCCCGTGGGATGTTACATGATCGCCAATCAATATTCTTTTCAAATTATCAGTCAACATAAAAAATGTGTTTTACCAGAACATCAAGAGATTACTACTTACTACATTAATTTTCCCCGTACCAATAATATGAAGGTATTGTAGCATATCTAATCGTAAGTATTCTGAAAAAGTACTGTATAAGTAAGTACTACACACTAGTAGTGTTTTTCAAATAGATAACTTTCACTGTATAAATATGTATGTGTATATAGCGGAGCACAATCATTGAGAAAAGGAAACATTCGTGTTGTACAAGGAAACCTCAATGTAATAGGTAAAAATGCATTTTTCTTAGAAAATAGTGGGATATTATACCTGGAATCATGAGATGAAGGAATAGGCCAGCCGTCTAATAGCCAGGAAACAGACGGAGTGGGCCAGCCACTGAATCCACATCGAAGCGAAACGAACGGTCCCGGAGCCAAAGTTTGCTCGATGAAACCATAAATCAGTCTCGGTTGAGCATCTACGACCACCACACAGTTTACAGTTTCATGAAAGACTTTCACCCATCTTAGTACATCGTGTGAGTTACTTACACGAACATACAATATCATGAATAGGAATTGAACTGACTTGAACTCAACCCTACTTAGGATCAGAAAGACGGGCTACACACAAAGAAAGAAATGCACGAGAATTTTGTATCTGCTGATCTGATGTGAAACAGAAAGTTAACAAAGTCTCAAAGAAAGTGTAAAAGTCAGAGAAAAAGTTGGACAGACGTTTGTGTGTGCATGTAACTAATACCACTGTATATAGAACAACCATTAAACGAGCTTCTGATCTCAAGTGATTGGCCTGGCTTGGGTAACATGTTTAGTTAGTTACGTGGTTGATAAGCTAAACTTGACTTTGAATAGAAATTTTCTGAGGGTTAGACAACTTTCTGCTTACCTGCTAGTTCAAGGCGCAAAGCTGCTTGTGCAGACTCCATCTCCGTTTTAGCAATGCATTGGTACATACCTTGGTCGTCTCTTTGGATCTGCGAAATCTACGTGAATAAACAAAACTTGACTTTTCTGCTGACTCGATCAATCAGAATAATTTACAAGGACTCATATGAATTCGAACCTGCTACCTAAAAGTAAAATGTTATTAGAATACCTACGTCGTCATAAAGTAGTAGTGCCTAAGTAATTTACTCTTATTATAGAATCAATAGAGATAACTTTATCATACAGAAAGTGAAAGCGGATAGTAATTTAGCAAATTTAGTAATTGAAAGAGTTGAGTAAAACTTATACTGAAGTTAACTGAAGTATTATGTCGGAAAAATTATACGACTTCATTTTCATTTTCACCAAATCATCTAACAATTAAGATAGGAGCTATAATTTATTGGTGGCGCGTGTTAGGATGGAATGTAGGATTGCCAGAGTGATAGTAGATGAGAGGGATATAAAAGATATACCTGGAGACTGTTGGAAAAGAAGCGAATACGGCCACCGGGGTTAATTGGCACAGTGTCTTTCAACCATGTAATTGACGGTGTAGTGGAGGAGGATGCGGAGCATATAATTTCCGCAGTCGATTCCAACGGTGATTTATTTTGAGTAATGGTAACTTCGACGGATAGAGGCTCAGTGACTCGAACTTCAAACTCTATCTGTTTAGATGTGGGAGAGGAATTGGTTGCGACTGCTACAGCATTGCCTTTAGATTTAGGTTTGGATGGAAGAGTACACCGGTAGTGACCAGTTTGTGATCTCATACTCCTTTCGGCTACTAATGAGCCTCCGACCACCCGGAAAGACTTGACTGCCACTGCCACAGAACTGATCTCCATCCAGGAACTCCCACTCAACTTTTCCCATCTAAACTCCACATAAACGAAACAATCACTTCCATACAATACAATAACCAAGGAAAAAAGGGAAAGTGGAGCTATTCCGATAAAAAGAACCGGAACTGACTTAGACTTGAATCGTCCTCTTTTGCACGTTTACAAGTGAAAGTTCACACACAGCCATTTGCCATACAATATACATACTTACACTATACGCGAAAACGTGCCAAATATAATCGCAATCTGTTTTGTCTTCTTTCGCTCATTATGTCACGTTACTCTATACACATCATCTACACATTTGAAAAAAGTTTGTACATAGTAGGTACCACCACTATAGAAAATAAACCGAATATTTTTATATTATTACATTATTATTATACCATAACACTAACACTACTATGCAATATTATCGCAAGGAAAAGTTTTCTTATTTTTGGAAATAGTGCTCATGCTCACCCAGTCACCCACCACCACCGTATTATCTGTTCATATCATAAGAACATGAACGAACGAAACCGTCACATCTTTTTCACAAAGCTTTTTACTTTCTTTGTGCTATCTATTGTGCTCGTTTTTTATAGCAACTCTCCTGATGTCTTTTAGGCAGTCAGTATTTTCTTTTCAGAAGTCAGACTATGACGAAAAGAAATAATAAAAAGAAAATCTTATCTTACCATATATACATAGTTAGTACTAACCCGTCTTCTACAGACAGGAATACTCTGTCTGTAGTCACTATTCCTATATCAAATCTGCTTTTATTAAATTCTGACAAAAGGAATACTTTTTAGCAACCCTGTGATGAACTTTACTGCTAATACTGGCACTACTTGCTCTACCATGTCCTACATGTATCTCTGTATTACTGCCACATTTTACAAAACTTTCAATTAATCATATACAGACTTTACAGACAGTAAGGAATTGAATACAAATGTGAAATTCTCCTCGTCAATAGAATTTCAAATCACACACGTGTAATTGTAAGAAAAATTTAGGCAGGTATAGATAATATTAAACAGGTAATACAGATAGGTCCAAGTATTTCCGGATAGTTTATTTATTACGAAAAATTTACAAAAAAATAACACAGCTAAAGAATTCTCGGTTGTCATTTGTTAGTAGATAGAGCGTTGTGCTGTGTTATTTGATGACTCTTGTGACAACATATATGACATTAGTCACATTAGGAAGGTGCCTACTGTAGTGTATTATTATTAGACTGGGATGGACAAACATAGGTAGTTAACTTACGACAGGAAGAAAACAAACCTTGGAATGGATGATGATGAAGAAGAAAAGAGAGACGACGATTCATAACAATGCAATACAATTGGATCTCCTTCTTTGACGACAATAGGACCAGGAAAGCTTTCTGGAATTATGGACCCATCTGCTCGACTTCTACCGATAGTACTTAAACTGGATCCTATGCTTTGCTCTTCGTCGGCAATCGTCTCTCCGTCCTTGTCTTGAAATTCAAAAGAAAATAAAAGAACTTCTCAATAGACTGGAACAGAATAAAAGTGCATAGGTATATACAGAAGAAGAACATAGAACATCTTTCCTTTTCTGTCATGTCTTATGTTCTCACTATCTCTTTCCTTCGTACGTGTTATTTAAGATTGAGATAGTAGTCGTTAGCCGTAGAAAAGCATTAGTGTAGATATAAACCATATACAATATACCCTATATATACATTCCACACATCATATCAGAAAAGTCAGATACCCAGTAGACACAATGATAGAAAAATAAAAGTAAAACTACCTAGTGGAAAATTCCATTCTATTGTGTTTAAAAAAGGGCGAAGGGAGCGATTTGTTGAGGTGAAAGGTGGAGAAAAGTTCCATATGGGAATTTCTCTGAAAATACTAAAGAAAGTCAAAACACACTACTACTACACTCCTGCACTACATACATTCTGATAGACAAGTTAGTATATAGAAGAAGTGAAGAAGTAGTTAATGCAAAGAAAGGTTTACATAGTAAGTAGCATTTCCCAGCTAAAGGCTCATGTTATCCTACATGCATTACTTTCCCTTACTTTTTACTTTCCCTTACTTCACTTTGCATTACAGTGCTTACTTTACTTTGTGAGAACTACACAGACACAGAAAGAGAGCTCATCTAACATAAAAGTCACACTGAAAGCAGAAAGCTAGAGTAGTGCGAACAGAAAAGCTAATGTTACCTTTCTTTATCTTAAAGCTGACTAGTACACTGTAAACTGTATATAGCATGGAGATGAGAATCAATGAGGTGCCACTGTATACTGACAACTGACTTGGCTATTCTTTGTCTTCGCATTTAGCTTGTGTCGACTAACTCTCTCTCTCTCCGACTCTTACTAATACTACTACCAAGTGACTGAAAGAATCTCACTTACTAAACTCAACCCAATACTCAACCAACTTGAGATACCATGGTAGGATGAGAATATACTTCTATATCGCAGGACTTTAGACATTACATTCTGCATTGCATTGTGTTTGTGTATTTGCTCAGAGAAAGCTTCTACAGAGAATTGCGAACGCAGAGTGAGACTCGCAGAGAGAGTGAGAGTTCGCGGCAGGCGGTAGAAATAGCAAAGCCAACACACTATTACAGTAAAGTAGTAAAGTAAGCTTTTTGAATGAAATTCTATGCCTGCAGATAGGGTTTGAGTCACTTACTCACAGTTAGAGTGTACAAAGTAGAATTCTACCACCATACCACCTACATAAATATATTACGTACCTATATACTGTAATATATAACATGTGCCTTCACACAAAGTGAGTTCATGAGAATTTACAGTAAATGTAATGTGTGTGTGTGTAAGTAGTATATAGGTGTGTGTATGCACTGTGAGGAGTAGTAGTCTTAAAGTAATATAATGGCAACAGTATTCTGCACAAATCGTGAGAACAGTGGAATGGAATGATGAAGTGTATCCTCAGATATCCATTTGTCATATGGTGTCATCGCCTTGTCATATCATTTTTTTATTCCAAGCGAGCATTCAGCCATGGGCGTGCACTAAGAAGTATAATAACATACACTACAGTTCACTCTTGGTAGACTTAAGGTGCCTCTCGCCTGCATAATGCCACATGTATTCCTAAATGCTATATTATTTCCTTCCATTCTTTCTAAGTCTCGCTTTCACTCACTCCTTTACTTAGCTTGCATTTTCTCATTGACGTTTTAGCCAATAGATTCGTTGGAACATCGAATTTTCTACAATGCAAATGTTACTGCACACTATTCCAACAACTTGTATTGTGCTATCTCTCTTGCCTATTTCACGAATCTCTTTTTCATTGCTACGAATACTGCTACCGTCCAAAATTGTCATTATCAAGCAATTCCACTGCATTTTCTCAAAATATATTTCGCACTGTAACTTTTTATCGGGTTGGAAAGTGTGATTCTGTAACATTGAATTATGACCGCATATTATTCTCGCATTAGAAGTCTCAAAGTGTGCTATAAACAAGGTGCTTTATAAAGCAATGACAATAATGCAGTCAAAATAAACAAAAATTTAGGTTGGCAAATAAAGGCAAAGATCACAGGGCATTACGAAAAATGCAACTGCTCGACGAACCTCAATTTCTTAGGGACCACATTAAAATCTGTTTGTAAACACACATTAGAGAGTTATTTATTACTACATCTTGACTTTTTTAAATGCAAATATTTGTGCCATTAAGTACAGATTGTATAATTTCATGCATAATTCTTAAAACCAAAATATCCAACACAATTCGTCGTTTTACTGGGTTAGGAAAAATGCCTACAATGTACTTAAATTAAAACATTTGAACTATTGAGGTCATACTAAATACAAAGTGTAAATTTATTAGTTAATTTTTGGTTTGGTAGACAAATTTAGAGTGGGTGAAATTAGAATGCTTTCTTGTGCCATCCTCGAAAGAAAGTGAAAGTAGGATTTGTCAAGGTGGTGGTTATGAGAATCTGTTTGGCAATACATGCAACAAAATATACAGGAACTGTAACGTTGTAAAATACTCTTTACTATTGACTTTAATGCGTGTGCCGATGTGGTACACTGATGAAGGAACTGCCGTCATTTTCTTCAGTCTGCTACCGGGCGATAAGTATTGATTTATTGCCAAATTCGTTTCCTTATTCTAATGCTGTATTCATGATTAAAGATTGAGAAACGCTGTTCGCAACTCTACTGAGTACATATTAATACTGATGAACTACTAAAAACGTCATGCATAGTAAGAGTGCAAGTGTGGGGAAAGTATAAAGCTGTCAATAAGAGAATAAAGTATCGTCAGTTGGAATTCTTAAACTATAAGCAAAGCACACAGAAGACTGAACTACTGGTAAACCCATCATCACTACCAAGCAACCATTAGTCTCGTCAGCAAAGCTTAGTGACTACAGCAGTACATTTTTCCAGGGAGATATTTGACTGCCAGGAAAGCAAGTAAAAGATGAAACGCGAGTAAAAAGGATGTGCAAAGAAAAAGGTACAGTATTAGGCTTATACTATTACTTTTATATACAATGTCACTCTGTGTAAAAGTAGAAAAGCGAGTACAAAGTATATCTTCTATTTCTTCTTATATATAGGAAACAGTTTTAGTACGTATTGCAACCGTACTTTCACAGAAAAGCCAAGTTGAAAGTTGATGGGCTCTAATCTGGCGAGAGATCAAATTCAATTCAATGCATAAAATGCAAGAAAACGTGAGACGGAAGCACAAGGTAGATCTACTTACCTCTCAAAAAACCGGCATATTTTATACCATTCTCATACACACTGCTACATATATAAGAAGCCAAGTATTATTGAAATGATAATAATATAATGTAAAGTTTGTTATATCTTACTGCAGACTGCCACTACAAATACTACAATGTAGTGCACGCAATGCAACGGAATAAGACGATAAGAAGAAAATGGAGAAAGCATTCAAGAAGATACTAGAAAGTGAATAAAATCTACGAGATTCGTTTCCCTTCTTTGAGATTTTAGATAGCTCCACTTATATACTACGTTTACAAAGTATCTAAATCATAACATCACTTTACATATAAAATAAATTATATTAAACAGCTCAAAGAGAAACCAGTCCACAATATAATAATACCCACAATCTACAGTAGTACAGAATTAGTATACCACAGGGCACAGATTCTAACATTGCCCACTCATGTTAAGAATTATTAAGAAAAAAATATTATGACATACCTGCTGTTGGCGATGCAATGGTAAGGGACTGCGGTGAGCTGGTTGTTTGTTGTTGAGTAAATTTGTGACGAGTAAGGCAGGTTATTTTGGACTGAGTATCTTCAGGTTGCACCGAGTCGATGACGAGGTCCCCATTAGGTAACAAATGGAAACGACCGTCCTCCTGTTCAAGCTCTCCTATACAAGTAGAGAATATTCACCACAAAAGAATTACTTTAAGCTGGGCTCAATGACAATATTGCTATATGCTCAAGGCAAAAAAATGTTCGTGAATGCCGGACTCTACTAGTTCTGTCTGGATGAAATGACTACTCCGACATGACAAGTCCTTTAAATGAGTCCACTATACTGCTCTCATTTCATTTCACTTGACTTTTTGAGGTGGCATCACAGTTTCATCTTTCATGTCACTCCATTACTTTCGTTCATATCCTCCCTTGTCTTACTATAACAACTGAATACTATATCTGAAGGTATACCATCATACTACCAGAACTGTTTTGGCATGTTCTTCCTTCTAGTTCTATTCTATTTTGTTAATGGTTGTGGTCACAGTAGCTTGTTCACAACCCACCAGCATATTCCAAGTTTGCAAGAGAGAATTCCAATTCTAACCATTGTAATAGATTGCAAGAATAGGAAGGAAGTTACCTTCTTCTTTAGTCTACTTACTAACTTAGCCTCATAATAAAACACTAGCGACAGAATAAGAGCAAACGACCATCCTCTCTTGTACTCTCACCTGCACTTTAACCCTTTCACCATAAATTCCAGCCATTAGCGACTGCCACATTACTTTTTCTTCTGGGAATACAGTCCCTTAACAACCAAACCTTGTTTTCTGGATAGAACACATGTAAGATACAAAAGTAGTTAAACTCTACTGCACTACTACTGGTATAATACACTGTGCGGTGTAAGTGGTCTGTGTGTACCTAGTTATTTATATAATTCACATCTTACTTCTCGAAGGACGGACACTTCTAAACCAAAATGCTCTAGTCTTAAAATCTCGCTACTAAATAAATGCAATAAACTGAAGTATCAAAGCAACTAGAGAGTTAAACTATGTACAACATATATACACACAACTTGACAGATCATTCTTTCCTCTCTCCTGCATCTCCGAAAGAATTGATGTGTGCTGTGTATAGGCATGTTGTAAAGTAATGTAAGTCGTATGGTAACATAAGCAAAGAAAACCAAATCCTTTTCAGAAACTACTCGACCAGAAAATGCATCTAGGGAACTAAATCTGTCTGTCTGTCTCCGTCTCCCCTCATCCCTATGGATGGATGCGAGAGATGGAATTCTTCAAGTACGGGTACGATATATACTGTTTCTTCTTCTTGGGCACAATAGACCTAGATATAGACAAGGAAAAACAAAAGAGACACGAGAAAAGACAGATACATCTACAGAATGCACTCAACTTGACAAGATAGACACCAGAGATCAACTTAAAATGCCTTCAACGGAGAATTCCCGTTTTCTATTTGTGTAGTAGAGTCTATCCTTACTTTCTTTTTACGACTATTCTCCTAAAATTGCCACTAGGAAAATTTCTCTGAGGAAAAGAAACTCTTAAGAGGTAACTGGTAACTTACCACCGCCAAAGTGTGACTGATGATATAAAATCAACTTCCCATCTCGCTTCCACCCGGCTACTTCGATAAAATCTCTGCCTCCTCCGATAAGGTCAATGTCACATTTCAAGAGTACCGCCGCATTCAATGAAGGTCGAGCTGGAAAACACCGCACTTTCGTTGACCACTGTTGAGCAATTACTGCAAAGTGACAATGACAACTTGCATTTAGTATTCTTCCGGAAAATCATTAATTAAAGAGTCTCATTGGAACATTTTGTAATCGTGATATTGTTACCTGCCCGAACTTGAACATCTCTGGAACGAATGGAGCCCACAGGATTTGAAGCTACACAACGATAAGTAGCGGTGTGAACATCTTGCCTGTATGATGCTGGTTTGAAAGGATGCAACCGTAAGGTGGAATTGGATAAAACCGTCCGAAAATTGTCAACGTTGCTCAGGATTTTATTGTCTGGACCTTGCCAATGGATTTGAGGTGGCGGATAGCCATCAGCAACGCACCTGCTTCACCAAAGTAAGTAGACAAAGCTCATAAATTTTTCCATCTTGTTTCACTCGATCCCGTTTATTTTACGATTGAGGGAATGGTCTTCCTACATCTCCTGCTGTTCACTTATCCAGAAGAGCATACTTCTACTTTTCGACTCATTCGACTTTCTACTCAAATACTGAAAATAAGTTTGGTGTATGTGTTTTACCATGCTTTTACTTTACTTATTCCCGTGAACAAAAGCCAAGACTAAGCTCACAGTACAAGTACACATACAACTCTATTGAATTCACTAGGAATCGCTTCTTCTCTACTCTGGAATGTAAAAATGTATTATACGTTTGTAATTCTTCTCCAGCTATATAGCTAAGTCTACTTTATAAATATACACCTTGAAAGATATAGGACTTCATACAAAACGGATTGTATTATCACTTCTTTCTTATCTTTTTTATCTAGTTTCAGACTCCAGGGAATTGAATCAACAACACAACAACATGTAATGCAATACAATACGAAACACGAATGACATACTGAACAGAGAAAGGCTTAAGCTTTTAGTGTCTGTGGAAGATACTGCAAGATATACCCATTCCACTTCCATACACGTCTAAATGTGAAGCCCATCATCGCGAATTTGTTCACCTCTTTTTCTTTTATAACTAACTAGGTATTCTCAAAAGTTAAGAAAAGGACTTGCCCGATTGTAGCTCCCAGGTCATTCAGGAAGTCAACACGATTTGGTGGTTCTTGAGTGAAAAACGGCGCTTTCAGTTGACGCTGGCCAGCCAGTCCGGGTCTTAGGCTTCCTTCTCCTGCAACAAAACCAACACAACTCTCATGGAATATAAACGGTAATTGAATTTCCAAAAGGACTTTGTCTCTCTTGTTCTAGCATCACATCACATTTATATACCATAGTCTGGAATATCATCGACTAACTGTAACTACCCAGATTCACCCACCACCACATTCGCTCTCAAAGACATTAATTCTTCCTAGGTATTCGATTTCATTCTATAGCATCGTGTATTTTATGTTCTTAAAATATCGTAGTTTGCAATTCATAACAATTCAACTTGTTTTTATCCTTTATGCTTGTGAGACTGTAAAAGTTTCAGATACTCGAAAACAACTTTAGAGACCAGACCATTGTTTGAAAATTGTCAAAACCGGATTAAATATCGTATAGTTAAACAGCACGGGTATTACAGATTTACTTACTGTCGTAATTTAGAAATTGAATGAACATGTGTGCGATAAATTTTGCGGGTATTATGTAGTATAATATTTACTCATTAATGAAGTGAATCTTTGTGAGTAACTGATCTGAGTACTCTAGCTGCAGCCAACATCCTGTAATCATAATCTAATTTCCGAAATGAAATTCGGGGGAATTGATTGCACATGTAAAATGCATAATATTCAATTTCAGCAATGCCCTTAAGTAAACTGAGAACAGCATAATCTCGTCTGATATTTCGTATGAATACGTAGGACCGTTATACTGTAGGTAGGTAAGTGAGAAATATGTTGAAGGATTGCTTAGCATGTAATGCTTTACTGCTTTACTTTTGGATCTTGTTTGCGTTTGTGTGTTGCAATCTACCATTACATTATTGGAATGTACATGATAGATAACGAAGGATATGAAGCGGAAAGAAGGCTTCTTCAAACACATCTACGGATAAATGATCCGGCATGCCTCTGGAGAACTAAAGAGGCTGCCACTTCTGCCAGCATGCAGCACTCTTACTGCCGTCAAATGATTGAGATTACTTTACTTGTTATTAGATCCAAGAACATACACTCTCCTAGTATTGATCAAATGAAAATGAGGACGGAGTGTAATTCAATTCAATCAACTAAAAACTCTTGTCGTCTTGTCGGGAAGATAATAAGTGAAGACGTTGCTTGCTGCGAGAAGATGATATTAAAGATGAAGTGCGCAGATAACACAAACACAGATACACGCTGTACAAAGTTAAACAAGTACTTACTTAGCTATGCAGATCGTCTGGATAGTCTATTACATTTAATAACCAGTTTATATATTTTCTGGGAATATATTCTCTGGGAATTCGTCTCACTCTTAACCTTACCCATGCCAATGCTGACATTCTGTGTTAGTTTGACTTTTAGACATTTTCTTTATTCTACATAATATAGTAGTTACCTACTTCATGTACATTTAGTACTTTACGGCAACCGACATAAACCAATGGAAGCGGGTTAGAAAAGTTTCGTAAGCAAAAATGAAATTACAAACAGAATTTTTTGATTCTTTGGGCTTTAAGATACAATTAATAGATCAATATAACGTCAAAACTATCGTAAAGCTGTAATAAAATGATATGTTAATTAACTGACACTAATAGAATCGCCCATGAGCAGAACACGTGAGTAATTTTATGCAGAGTGAGTCAACAGTGTACAAGGAAATTGTTTACGCTTAAAAATTGTGTACGTTCACATTTTACTCTCAATAAGTTTAGCAAGATCAAAGCCATAATATTCTCAAACCGTTCTTGAGTCATGTGCAGACAGACAAATGGACACAGAGAAAAACGATTCGCATACAAGTTTCATCGCGAAACTTAATAATAATCGAATATATAATGTTTAAAATGTTACTAGGTATATATACTGTATACTACCGGCAATAGTACCTACTTAATAGGAAACACATACATACAATGAGTTTCTGTAATGTATTTATCCGCCTACCTACATGGAGACTCGGATGGATTGGGATAGTTTGAGTGGTAGAGTGGTGCTAGAGCAAAAAGTGAAGAGCCAAAAGCAAGTCACCCATACAGAATGGAGATTCAGGGGAAAATCGAATTGTTAATTGAGCAAAAACTGCAATCTACAAGTCCATATTTTAAAAGAAATGGCTGGCTTCCGGCTGTTGGCTCTGAAATTCAGGGTGAAAAATGTCTTCCTCGCTCTTGATGACGATAACATCCATTCTGTATGAACCAGACACACAGCACAAAATGTACATACAGTGTGCCACCATATTATCCCTTAACAAAATACATTACAAAGAAATAAGGCAAAAGGTGAGTACAAAACGTTACATGTTCTTGGCGATACGAACACACTGTATGTACATCTGTAGTCACCTAGGCACTATGTAGGTAGTTTGTACTGGAGAAAGTAACACTTTCACTTCTTCCTTTGGCCTACTATTAAACCTTTAGATGTCTATTACACATTGAAGAGGACTGGGACGGGAACTGCTGCGGGAGTGCAATATTGGTATTCGTAGATGCATACAAGCATTAAATAATACGACACGATACGACTGTGATGGTAATGTTTATAAAATGCCTACTTTCCCTCAACCTTTCCTTTGCAGCAGCATGCAGCGTTTTATATACTGTGTTTTGTCATGCTATACATAAGAACTGCTTTGTATAGCCCAAGATTTTAACGGAAGTCAAAGTCTGCAGAGTTAAAGGAGAGTCTGAGGGAGGCTTTTCCCATTCGACAATAATAACACATCAAGATGAACACACGCTAGAGCTATCAACATCACATCAACATTCAAATCGATCGGAATAATACACACTGCATAATGCCAAAATGCTACATACGGCAATAATAGGGAGAAAGTTACACTACACATAAACTTATTGGCAAAAACACAAAATTCAATTGCAAACTAACTGTCTCAATTGGTTATTGATTACCGTTTGAATACAGTTTGGGTTTAGTGCAACTTTACGAGATGACTTAACCTAAAAATGTGTGGCTCTTCTGTTAAAGACATACAGTGTTTTTGGTAATATGTCCTATAGACTCTGGTGCAGAAGGAAAGGAATAGTTAAACAAGGTTTACAAAATGTGATAATATGATTTTTTTGTGTAAGTTTGTTGAACTGGAAGTGCCTATGTGTAGTGTAAGTATATGTAGCGTAGTAGGATGGGAATGATAACGAATGAAAAGAACATTTACTCTGTCTTGTCATTCTCATAACGAGCCCAGTGTTTAAAAAGTATTTGCAAACAAGCGACGCTCTTTAACTCGTTCCAATGCACTTGTCACCATTTTCTACAAGTTTAATGGAAATTTTCTCTCGAAACGCCACTACAGACGGATTGAGTAGAAAGAAAGAAGAAACTCTTTAAATATCTGTGAAATTCGTGCGATTCACGAAAATGTAATTTCCTTTTCCAGTTGTAATGTTTCCATTCCACCACCATTCATGATGTTATTACCGGGCGATATTCAACAACTGAATTGACTCAAGGCTGCTCTGCTCTTTCTCTCTCTGTCTCTATCGCGTTCTCTTTTTAAATGAAACGATACATGGAAAAGTTTTTCAACGAATCGTCAGAAAGACGAGCGAGAGAGAGAGACGAGACTTTAGAACCTTTGAATTGCCACCGCCACGCCAAATGAACGACGAGAAACAAGTTTCGACAACTCAAACAACAGACCCTTTGATTAAACCCAAAGGACCATTTTAACTTTTTCCTTTACTTCAATTTATACTTCTAAATACTGCCTTGTCTTCTCGTGTATCTTATCTAAGTAAGCTAAACAGTTTCAATTGTAGCATAGCAGCAGTAAAGTTGTAGTAGTAAGTGTCTTCGTTTCTAGTTCTGTGAGCACACAAAGGTTGTATAAAACAGGATGCAGGATGCCCTGTGTATTGATTCGACTTGTCTTGATTTTGGTGTTGCAGTCGTCGTTTCTCGTGTAAATATGAAAGTCACTGTTATTCTAAGATTTCTTAAGCTCACCACTATTATTACTACTACACAACCCGTTGTAGATATTGACTTTTTATAAGTTATACTACTTACTATACAATTGCACATAGAGCCTTGGATATTTTAAGCTGAGACTTTCTTTGGCGCACACACAACTAAGAGCTTCTTGTGTCTCTAATGGTAAGTGCTACATTGGTGGTGGTGGTGGCGAGAGAGTGGTGCAAAAGAAATAAGTAGTAAGTAAATGCGATTTTCATCCACTAACTTAAGTTTGAAGAGTTGGGCGAATTCAAGCGTAACTGACATGAGTGGTTGAGTATAAAGCAACAAAGCTGGACAACAGTATAACGAAAACTAGCAAAATTTCATTCTGCGGAAGTGTAAACGAGGGATTTCCTCATTTTCCTCGTTTCAAGAACTATGTCAACTTCAACTTTGTAATACGAGGACAAAGAGATGAACGCTTTGTAGTTCTTCTTGACAACAACAAAAAAGAATAACACAAATGCGTCTCCATACGTTATATTATAATATAAAGCATTATGATGTTTGTATTGTATACCTATAGAGAGAGAGAGACAAGACAACAACATTTTTTTTCGGAACAGCAAGATGAAATGAACTTAATATCTTAAAAGGTCTGTCACTTTCTTTTAGTACCATGTCATATTTCTCTAGTCTCCCGTCTTAATATGAAAGAGTACCTCAGTCAAATCTACAAAGTATTCTCTTGTTCTATTTTTATTTGACACAGACAGGTACTGACCTTAAGTGAATGTAAGTCATAAATTATAATCTTATAAAACATAAGCAAAGCATACGAAATTTGATTTAACATAGTCAAACTAGATTAAGGTCAATTCTGCTTATATAAGCACAATGTGCAAATTGAGTGCACTATGTATTTACTGTAAACTGGGATAATTAAAGCAATTTGAGTTTGAAATGAATACGTGACCCATGTAGAGTAGAATAGAAAAATGTAGAAGATATATGAGAGAATCTAATTGGTCTCTGTTTAACCATTCTGTTTTTCATGGAGAATGAAGAAAATGCATTTGAAAAAAGTCTATTGTGGCAAAAAAGGACAAAGCTAACAATGGTATAAGAGCAGACAACCTTTTTCATGCCAAGCTACTTTGATGAACTCCAACTACTAAAACGAGGAATTTCTTTACTTGACTGCAGGAGAGTTTTGTACGGAAGTGTCGTGGTTTGGCTAACAAAGGACGACGGCGTCTTCTTCTTCATTCCTTCCTTCGCCTCTCATGAAAAAGACTATCCATCGTATTCACATCGTTCTTCCTTCTTGTGGTGTTCTATTCCTTGCCGAAAGGTTAGTTTGGAAAAGTTTGCAAGTTTCTAACGAGGCTTTTTTGTGCCCACGAGGAAGATTAGACTAGACAAAAATCGTGTAGACATCCCATGGGCTTTCCCTTACACTCCCGCCAACTGAAAATGTTATTTCAGCACAAAGGAGCCGACAACTCCATTTGAACTGCCCTGGCCTTCCTTGCCCTTACTTTATCTGTTTCTATATACTTCCAAAAGAAATCCCTTGTTTATATAATATATATCTCTAGTACAGATATTGCATTACCAGGCATTATCGACAGCCTGCACACTCACATACAAATACTTATACACCATGAATTTTACTTTCCTCTCCTTACCCCAACAAAAGTTAATCCTGTGATTTTCTACCATGTAAAATAACATTTCTACTTATTTAGTAAAGATTTACTATTTATGAAATGCAAAAGTTGTTTTTGATCTGCTTTCCTTTGCAAGTTACATAATCTTCTATTAACAAATCGTGAAATTAAATCAATTTTTCATTATTCAAACAATTCACCCGGGTGGTATACGTGAAGAAATGAATAATATTTCCATTTTTCCCTTAAGTAAATAATCCACGGAAGATTTTAAGACGAAGATGAGTTATTGAGAGCTTAAACTTTGTTTACCAAGAAGTGAAAGTCACTAATACGGGTTTCGATTACAAAGACTGTTGGATTATCGGGCATAGGGCAAAGTGAAAGTTTTGGCTGTCGTAAACTGAAAGTAGTCACCCTCTAATTTTTCAATACCCTTCACTGGCATTCATTCATAGAAGAATGGTCGAATGTTGGGTTGTTTGGCTTGCCCTTTGAAAGTATAAGAACATGTTATGATCAGCGTCAGCTGCTGTCATGTCAGTAGCAGTTTCATTCGATATATAGATTTCTTCCCGCAACCTCCAGACAAGTCCACACATCTCACAAAGCCAGCTATTCACGCACACATAAAGTTATCTCGCTATTTCCATCGCCTCTGGCACTTTTACTTCGTTTCACCATTCACTAGATAACATAACATTACAACAGTGGCTCTTTCCAATTCAAAGCTGCCTATTGCTTTCATATTTTGGCATCTGTCCTGCTTTTCGACACAACAGGACGACAGGACGTGGTTAGTTGTGTTTCCAAATATCTATTTCTTCGTTTATTCCAAAACTATTGTGTATAGGTACGCATATACGTACCAAAATAGTATTAGTACATAGACACTCTCCTCTTTTGTGTATAGAAAATAGAAATAGAACTACTACCCCTTTGCTTTCTTTACTATTTCTAGTATCTATATCTGTAGAAGTTGCATGTGCATTTTTCGGCTGCGATATGGTATCATTTGAGATTCCAGGATGGTATGTCTACATATTATAATATCTTAAGTTTGATTCAAAGCAGAAAGGAAGTGTTTTGCCGAAATCTCATTCATTCTGGTTGGATTTGGCAGGAGCATTTAATGCAGAGTACTAGGGGGCATGCTAGTACTCCACAAGAGTTAGATTCCAGAATGAGACAAGGAGAGGGCCGACAAAGCCAAGCTTTTGTTCTGTATTCATATTTCCTCGTCGTTATGTTATGTATAACATGACATGCATAAATATGAATGTTCATTTCAGATTCGGTTCTTGTATTATAATAAAAACGAGAGGGAAAGACGCGACAAGACCGTTCGACTCTCAGACTCAGAGTATCCAGACCACTCTAAAGTAAGTAAAATGATGGTTATATGCAACGAAAGACAAGAGAGAGAGAGGAGCCCTTTGCTTACTTTAGTACTAGCAACCATTCCAACGTATTATCACTCTGTACTACTGTTGAAACCTCCGTATGTATAAACAGTATCACTGTACAATGCAAGGAAGGGTTAAAGCCCGACAAGACAAAAGTCTGGAGGAACCTCACGTCCATATCCCGCAAATGTATTACTCTAAAAAGCAAAAGGAAATTCGAGGCTTAAGAAGAGACAGTGTGGATGAGAAATATGTGTATTTGTAGAAATGACGTGAGCAATTTCTCGAAGACACTTCCCTATTCTTCCTATTAAGAGTAAAACAACCTGTGCTCGTGTACATACATACGATTTGCTTCTTCGGCAGCTACCATATAGTGAAATACAAGCAGACCCTTATTCTCTTTCGAATAAAGCACCTTCAATACTGCATAGATGAGAAAATGTACAACTGCAAGTTCCAGTCAACCCTTTCCTTGGTTTTTCTCCTATTTGCCATGACATGTTGAAATGGTGAAGCTGCAGTCTGCAAAAACTGAAAAACTGAAGTGAGATGTATGGAGTATATGCAAAAACAGATATTCCAATCGCAACTGAACTTTTATGCTTTTCGGGTACAGAGACAGATATCTTATTCTACATGTTCTGTGTGCAAGAAAAAGAAACGGTTCGATGTTGGATGTTCTGTTCGTGTCTTTTCTTGTTGGCTTGTCTTTTCATTTCTCTGTATATCTTTGCGTTGTCTTGCATTTTCCCTGTGTGTTGTTGGGTTGGGTACTTGTACTTGTATAAGCAGGAGTTGTATTTGTATTGTAGTACTTCTTGTCCTGTCCTCCTCCTGTTCGCTCTTTCAAGCCGACCATTGCACCGTGTATTATTACACTTTTGATTTGTGGTTCTCCTCTATCATTCCTTTTTGTTCGGATCGATCCCTTGTGCTGTGTTTTGTGTATATACTTAGCGGATACTAGTGTTATTATTATTCTAGTTGCCCTGAGCCTTGTCTTTTGCGTCTGACTGCTGGTAATATTGGGCATATAACCATCATGAATGAAATGTGATGTGACTACGTGCATACTACTGCTGTCTTTAATAGTGAAATCCCGTAAAGTAAACGCACTTCAGTTTTCAAAGCATTGAATGTAAGAAATATATACCTACGTCTGAATATGAAATCTCGTGGCAATTCTATTCGAGCGTGAAATAATATATCTCTACAGATCGTAGAACCATAATGTGTTGAAATGCTCCGCTCTCTTCAGATTTCATTCTAGTTTCAGCGATGCCGAGTGAAATTCATGGAGGCAGAGTGAAAGCAAAGAAAGCTAGAAACGAGTTTAGTTTAAACTACACGAAGATGTCATTATATTTATGGTATGAGTTGTATAGCAGTATTATTTCTGGATTGTCGTTTCTTTATGTGTTAGACGATACAACATCATATTTCTCCGAAATATATAGCAAATGCACTTCTTCTTATACATGTACGTATAGGTATACATATATATGAATTTTATGAGTAATGATAATGTATATTAGAAGATTGAAGAGGCAATGTAATGTTAGGGAAGACGAATGGACATACCGTACAGATATGAATGAATGAATTGAAATTCCTTCCTAAGAAGAATCTTATACTACCTACCACACTATCTTTGTATATATGTGTAGTAGTAGAAAATACACAGCTTTAAGACGCAACGAACCTTATATGAACATTTTCTAAGATTTCATCTCGATAAATAGCTCCGAATGTCCTTTGACTCGCCTGCTGTAGTTTGAGTTTGTACGAATGAAAGCTTACTGAACGTCTACGTTGAATTTACGTTCGATTCATTTACTCGATGCAAAATACGAAGATCTAAATGGGGCATTAAGCACTGCAAAGCTTACTCATTCTGCCATTCCATTACGAAAAGTATATATAATACCATGAGATAGCCTCTACCAGTTTTACATGGCTCTGCTGCAGGAGAAAGTAAATTCTTGTGTGAGAGTGTGTCTCTGCAATGTGTATCTCAAGTCTGTACAGTATGTGTAGCATTGAAAAGAAATGAGAAGAAAAGTAAAAGGGAAACATGGCGAATCCGAAAGGCGAAGCGAATAAGAAACTTACTAGTAAGTAGTATTTCTTTCTACGTAGTAGAAGAAGCATTGGTTGTGGTGGCTGTAGAAGAAGATGAAGAAGAAGAAGGCAAGGAGAATGAAAAGAAACTTTTACTTTCACCACTCTGCCTTTCCCTAACAATTAAGAGAAGTGATGGGAAAATTATGACGGAAGTAAAGTAAGGAAGAATCCCGTCTCCGACTTCATTATCATCATCATCATCTTTAGCCTATCGCTCTTGATTAGCTCTGCCGTTTCAATCATCACATCTATACATCTCCTTCCTTTATACTCCTCATCTATCTCTTTCTCGTTTTCTTTTTCTTTGTTAAGGCAATGGAATGGCAACGCTAAGCTTTTTTGGCTCCAGTCATTTCTTCAGGGTTCTTTAATTCTTATTTTGCCTTGACAGTCAATGGGAGGTGACTTTGCTTGACTTTTCTTATATTACACCGTTCTTATATAGTATGTACAAGAAATAGCACCGTAGTAGTATTTACTTTTAATACTATCGTCTTCGTTAAGCGTATCTGGCATCTTGATAAAAGAAAAAGAATGTGCGTGGTTTCATGTGCTAAGAATACAACAAGTTTGTGAAGTCTGCGAAGTGTACAGTCTACCGCATAGAGTCCCGCTGGGAGAAATGACATTCAATCCATCATTAGCTCTCATGCTATGACGCTTTAATATAATAATGTTATTTGCTTAACTACGTACATAATGCGTATCCATAATAATTAAGTGATAAAGGTTATTTTCCTATATGCCACTATTTTTTATTGCTGATATCATAATGAATTCATGAACTTCCACATGGGAACTCTGCTTGGTATTCGTACTAGTCGAAATCTTTTCATGCAGAGTTTGTAAAGATACATGGCTTAGTTAAGCTCTGAAATTTATATTGGTATACTGCTAATATACTTGAGAGAGAGTGTAAAATATTCTATGTGAAATATAGGCAAAGTAAATAGTTGGGAGTGGCAATGCTCTAGTTAAGGCATATATTATACTCCAGTTATATTCGGAATGAGAAAGGATGCTTGAATTCTCATTCAATTTCCCCAGCTCTATGTGTGTCTGTGCTCTGGCACGAGCACCGTTTACAACAGCTCTATAAAAAGATGTGGAAAACTTTTTCTGCCATAATCATTACATTTACTTTCATTACGACCGCTGAGTGACTATTCGGTTTATATGCGGGCAAGTTTTAATGTCCTGTCTTATTATTGGGTTCATTGAGTAGGCGATAATTGCGACCAACTTTTTTCTTCTCTCTATATAATTCGCAAAGTTAGGAATCTTCGATGTCGTCGTAAGATTTTTTCTTAACAATATTGTCTTTTTTAAGCACATCCCTCTGTTATGTACATAATTAACATACACTTTACCATTTAGCACGCACGTTAATAACATTTACATTCATGTATAGGTGGTTAATATGCGGAGAGAGACTGGGTGCGGTACAGGTACAAATATTAATTTATCTTGTGTTTTTGTGTAACATTCATTTTCAAGTCACATTTACAGATACTATAATAAATACAAAACTGCACTTGTATTTACATGCATGCACTAAGATTGCATGTTTTTGTTCATTATTCATGAAGGTAGATGCAAACTGCAAATGTCTTTGGTGCGATGGGAACTTTTTAATAAATTATTAAGTCTCATACAGAGATACAAAAAATACATAATGGTCTAGAGAGACTGGGTGTGGTACAGGTACAAATATTAATTTATCTTATGTGTATTTGTGTAACATTCATTTTCAAGTCACACTTAATTCGGTAAATAAATACAAAACTGCAGTTGTATTTACATGCATGCACTAAGATTGCATATTTCTGTTTATTATTAAGTATCGTGAGATACTTGTATAAGAATGGGTTTTACGTCTGTCTGTCTGTCTGTCTGTCCGTCTGTTCGCACGATAACTTAAGAACGGTTTGAGATATTGGACTCAAACTTGGTACA
>JABASD010000601.1:0-66174 GCA_019776165.1 Pogonognathellus flavescens
ATATTTTACGTAGGAACCTTCTTTCTTTTCAATTTTTAATTATACCTCCCACAGATTTATTACGTAGCTATAAATCAAATTTAATGGAAGAAAAAGGTTCTTTAAATTACACAACTGGGCATTTTCGAAGATCGCAAAAGCCAATTTGCCATTAATAATACTAATGTTTCTTTGTAATTTAAACCGAGCAAGATATTTGATAGCAAATTAATTACGGTTTTGTGTTAATGTATGTGAATGCTAGTGGATATAAATAGGCAGTGTCATATTTGATTTCGTTTCCTTTGATCTGATGAAACTACGCCTGCAAACATGCAGCGTTTTGTTCAGGGAACACCACTCCTCGTCTGTTAAAGTACCACTAGTGATTCATTCTGTGGAATTCGCTTAGACATGTCAGTAGCATGCATTCACTAACTCTAGTAACTATAAATTTTCTTTCCTCACCTATACTTTCATATATATTCCATGACAAATACCAAAGTTTTACAGTCAAGCAAATACTGTAGATATGTTCTAGGTGCAATTCGCGCAAAAATTGATATTACTTAATACATGGCGAAGGTCAAGCAAACATTTCTTACGTTGGTGGGGAGACAACATGCAAACAAATTTCTTGCAGGTATACCTATGCATGACTACTAATTAATTGTTAGCAAGGGACCTATGTAGATAGACTTTATAGTATGCATATTAATATACCTTATGAAATTATCATTTTTCAGTACGAATTGCTAATGAGCAACATTTCATAATACATACCAACTCAATATTATAATTTTGTTTCCACACTTGCTAGTATTTAGCTGACAGTACTGTATACTACATACTACATTTTAGATTGCATGATTCAAAGTAGACATAAAATCGCTATCGTTAAATTAATTTCACCTTGTGCAAAAAATATAAAATATCGTGTAAAGAGGTTTTACAGCAATACTGAGAAACTAATACTCTAAATAATTTCGCTAAGTAAAATTTCTATGTAATTTTTTTGTACTGGGTTACAGCTATGTGCATGTAAAATTGAAAGTAGTTAATCATATCACGGTAGTCTTGATGACTACTATGTTTTGAGTTTTGATAAATCAAAACTGTTAATTTCATTAAGGCACAAAATCTATTTCAGCACTGGAAGAGCCACTCGTATATTTGACGAAATAATTTTTATATTTTCCTTCAGTTTCGGGAACTACACTCTAAGCCAGTTGAAAAAAGCATTGTCCGTTTTTGCTATTGTTATATAAATGAAAATGTTTTGATTTATTCCGTTAATGAGTTGGGTAGGGTGTATAGTATTACTTGTATTTACAGAGATAGAAATGGAAAGGACACAGTAGAATTGTGATATTGTATGGTGGTTGCCTTTGTAGTCATCAATTGCGACTGTTAGCGTATTGTTTGCCTACTTCTTGATTCCATGAATGAACCCTGCCGTGCTTTGCCTTGCCAATTAATGCTCCATCTTCATCTGGATCTTGATCAACAGCTAGAGCAGCACAGTAGCAGATTTTGAGGATAATAGCAAATCTATAGTTCTGACTCAGTATGTGGTTGGGGAAAACTGAAGTCTATCATGTCTCACGTACTATTTACTGATACTCCTACTGCATCTGTTTGCAAATGAGATATACAGATCTTTTACTTTTCTCCTGCACCTACCACACACTAACCATACACTGCACAATATCCATTCTTCTTCCTCACTACAATTGATATGGGGAAAGGCATGAAGCCGTGTAATTTGTACAAAGTTCCAGCTTCAGCTTTATCCACTTCTCCCTTCTACAAGAACACAATGGGTGCTGCACAATGAGAGGATTCCATAGAAAAGCAGATGATAATGTGAGTAGCACAATATTATACTATACCTATAGTATAATTACATAGTTTAGTCAAGTCTGCTGTACAAATATATATATATAGTGCATATATTTCATATTATATTGGTTAGACACTCCTACACGTGTTTTTGTAGCCGTACTTTGTTGGTTATTGCATACTGAACGAGTTTTGAAGCTAACCAAAATGGTTAGAAAGGTATTCATGCTGTACGTTCACAATTAAAATGTATACTGTACAATTTAGTCGTTTGCCTTCCTGTGGCTTGACTTCCTTTCATTCGGCTTAAGCTGTATACCTCAACCTACGTACATTTATGTAGTCAACGTACTTACCGTGTTAACTACACAGTTTGTTGCGGTTTCACTCAGATTAACTTGGCTTTCTGCTGCATCTACTAATTGATGATTGGATTTATTTCATCTACTATTCCTGACTACTATAGGTGTATTACGTTTATAATCGTAGACACATGCAATGTAATGTATGTGGTATAGCCTTGGCAACGTGTGTAGTGCTTTCTTATGTTGCTTATTGAACCTTAATGAGGTTATACTAATACTACTACTGCTGTTTTACTGAATCTGCCCGTGCCTTTACTATTGGAGAAAGGATCTTTAGTTCTATTCGGGAATTCTCTATATGACATTTGTATTGTAGAGACAGTCGTGTGATTTTGGAAGCTGGAGAAGTTTATATGTTTAGATATACTTACTGTAATGATGTACAAAGTAAACGGGACATAAGTATGCATGAGGTTGCTTTGTGCCTTCCTTCCTGCTTTCCACTGACCTGTTCTTTTCTCTCCTGGCTTGGACTCAACTTGACTTCCTCCTTTAACGAGAGACTCCCTCACAAAGCCGGGAAAAGTTTCATGGAAGCCAGTACAAAGCAAACTTGCAGTTGTACTGTGAAAGTGTGTGTGTGTGTGTACTATAAATATATTTTATACAATGGTGCCTGCATAGGCAAAGCGCTACAGAATAATGTTGAGCAGATATGAATGAATCGAAAATATTCCATGAAGCAACCAAAGTAAAGTGCACAAAAACCGGGAGCATTCACGAACTCGCGAGTTGTATTTATTGTGTTAGACGTAGTAGACACCCTGGGAAGTAATAATTGTATACCGTATATATACTAGCATGAAACAATATCGAATCCAGACGTAGATAATTGTGCGGATGTGGACGAACGGACATAGTTGAAAAGAAAGTTGAGAACAGATTGGTCGTTGGGTGGCAAGGCATTTGCTGCTTGAGTGTTCAAACGCTAGAAATGATGTGAGTTGAATTTGAGTAGTAGGTACTTTCAGATAGGTAATAAAATTCTGTTTCCTCGACAAACGTTGCAGGTACTTTGGTATTGATAAGGAACGGTGAGAGTTGTTGTAGTATTAGTATTTGAGTTGGTCCGGTGTATGTGTGTGTGTGTTGCAGGTACACGAGTACTTGTAAACATTCCTACTGTGTAATTTGCATTTCCTGTAAGGTTTCTTTGAAATGGGAAACTATAGGAAAACTCCGCCGTTGTTGGCTATTTTCACATTCATTTATTGTTAGTTGGTTTTCATTTTTATCTCTAGTTGGTCGTTAGAGCCTTTCCGTTAAGGTAACTGAAGCATGTGTCAAATAAAATGAAAAGGTTAGTAAGTTATCTAACAGTGAATTCTTTGAGCATAAAACCAAGTTTTCGTATACGTAGCTTGTTGTAAAAGGTGTTCTTATATAAATTCATGGCGAGAATGAGTAAGTTTAAAGAGTTTTCTTCTTTCTTTGCGTCCTGGATAAGGAATTCAAAGTTTAGGTTTTAGTTTTAAGTGATGGCCAGTATCTCTCTGTGTGGTGGAGTGTTGTCCTGTCTGAACTACTTATAAGTAATACAACACTCGCTAACTCCTCCACTTTAACAAAGAACGGGATGAAGAACTCAGAGAAATTTCTCGGCTCATTTATCCCAAGGGATCCCCTTGTTTCTTCTCATTTACAAGCATAATATCTTTAATAGACATCACGTAACACAAAATATGGTTTGAACTTCAATATACACTGAAGAAAATTCTTTCAAATATGTAGCCACTATATACTGCATGCAAACCCTACAACTCAGAACACGGCAATTATGATTCAGATACTGTACGTGTATAATATTATATTGCGATTCTTACAAAACAAGGGTTATAATATTTTGTAGATACGGTAGATTCTGAATGAAATAGTAGTCCCACGGCTAAAAATAATAATAGGGTCATAGCTAAAGGCAAATAGTAAATTACATTGTGAGCTATCATGAAAATGAAACTAGTCAGATTGACTGACTTGTTATAGAGTCATATTATATGAGCTGTTGATGACTTTGGTTTAGTTTATACTATACAAAGGTATGTATGCTCAAAATACTTTATGGGCAGATGACGTAATATGCAGCCCTATTAGTGTGACTGTAAACTTCGTGTGAAAAGTATGTTTTAACTGCTTAATGATCTACTTTTCAAGTTCGCAGTCGCTATAAAACTTTCAAATGGGGCTGTTAAATCCAGAAAATAGTTCACGTGGTGTACTTTTAAAGGTTATTGCTTAAAGGTTATGTACACAAAATGAAATTACATTTTATGAAGAATTATACATTTAATTCGGGTTATTGATAATACTAACAATAAATGGCGAAAAAAAGTATCTCTTTTATAAATACGAGGAATTTTCAGTGTGTCTTCTATGTAAGTCTTCGCATGGAATGAGAATAAGAGAAAGCATGAGCAAAGCTTGAAACTGCGGGAGTTGTTTAGAAGCTTGGCACGGAGTAGAAAACATTCTCATTCCCTCACTCTAGTGCCATCAGTTCTACACTAACAAAGAAAGCCGGTTCGTCCGTCGTGCTTTCTCTAGAAATTCGGTGAATAGAAGTCAAGGTGGCGTTGTTGACACTTTCTTTGGGAAAGCGTTGTATGAAATACAAGAACTACTTTCACTCAAAACATTGGTACTTTCTCCACGGTTAGTAAGAAGGCGCTCATGAACTTTAACAAATCCGGCAACTTGAACTGCTTGTCGCATTTTCTCAACCACAGTTCTTGGGAATATTTCTCTACTTTTTGGCTTGTTGCGGTGGCTGTGGAGTTTTATACAGGGTAAACGTGTACATAGTTAGATTCCTGCATGGAATTTACACAGGAGGTGTTGGAACTATTCTGGTTTCTCCTGTTTCTTCTGTCTACTACTTCATACTCTTCCTGCTTTCGCTTTGTGCAATTCCTCCGTGGTAAACGGAGGAATACTCACGGGTAGTGTTATACATGTAATATTATTATTATGCACTGTATTGTGTATTGTGTTTGCGTATTTTGCTGCGTTCCTTATTCAGTTTAGTGGAGTCAGTGTTAAAGGAAGATTTTGTGCTTCTGTTTATTTTAACAATAAGTATATGTGGCAGTTGAAATGAGTTGTGAACATTTCTAGAAATGGAATTGTGGGGTTGCTTGAGTAAGTTGTGCAGTGTGTTGTTGTTGGATATATAGGTGACAACAATGGAACATAAGAAAGCACTTGGATTGTGGAGTGAAACGATATAAAATATTTATGCATGAACTAACTAACAATAAGTAATGCCATTCTCATTTAGAACTGCACAAGGCAGCATACGGAAGATAAATATGAGTAAGGCCCAATTCAAGCAAAACGACTTTCTTGCTCTTTCCCACTCTCTCTTTCTCTCTCTCTCTCTCGGAGTAAGAGTTCTATGGTTTTATACAAAGGTAATTGTGTACTAGTAGTTATAAATACTACGACTAATACGACTAGTTATAAATGGAGAGTAGTTGCACACTCCGTTTACATTGTCAATCTATTGAATTCATTTAAATTGGCTTGGTAGTGGTTGAGAGACCTTGGAGAAAGTTTTCGTTTTGAAAACGAATGCATTGAGAATTATATGTTTAAATGAATAATAGAGAAACAACATGGCGACAATGGGAGCAAAACAGGAGGATATCGCATGAAGACCAAGAAAGTGGCCCGGCTCCGTCTGGACTTTCACGGCCGACTCTTACAAAACAAAACTCAAACTCTTTAACTTCTCCTGACTTTTTCGCCTGACAATGAAACGCCAACGGAGTTTTACACTAATACTACATTTATTTTCCCTACTTTCCGTATACTTCCTTGCGTCCTTCTACTACTTCCAGTAATGCCCCAACTAAGCGTATAATAATAAGCAGCATTACATAAAATAATATACCTAGGTAACTTTATAACATTAGTTTGTAACTGTAGGTACGTTATACATATAAGATATTTATAATATAGTCCTTTCTTCAAATTCCTTTCCAACGGTTATTATATTAGGCTCGTATTACGTATGTACAACACATTTCTATAATAATATGTAAAGTGAATACAGAGAACGTATACTACTTTACCAGTTTGTAGATACATTTGTTTGTGTACACGAAATAAGTGTGTTTGGTAAGTATTTGTATTGTATGTATTACTCTAATAGAAATACTTACGTGGTAAGCCACTCCTTTCATTTATATCTGCGTCAGGATATAGAAAAATATATTGCCAAGAGTATATATGTATATACACCTTTAGGAAATGTACGGTATACTCATGAAGGTATGTACTGCCACTGTTTTATAAGAACTGGAAACGTGTAAAATAATATTATAGTGAATTTAGTAGATGGGTATCTGTATACGTAAATACTTTTACAGCGGCTACTTGCTAGTGGCTAGTTTTGACTTTAACTTTGAGTATAGCATGTTAAAATGTATGTTGTGCTCAGATTGCAAAGCAGATATAATATATATAAATATGTATCCAACTATATAATACAAACATACATATATGGTAAAAGTAGAGACACTTTTGGTTGGACTAGTAGAAGACTGAGTGAGTAAAGACTGCCGGACCAGAGAGTGCTAGACGAGTAGTTGAATTTCTTTGCCGCTGCTGCGGTACGCTACGATTATTGCGGGTGGAAGCAGGTGCAAATTACCATGCAATGCGAACTAAAACGTAAAAACACACATGCAAATATTCCTTTTATACGGTTGATGTTGAGAGACGTGAGTTTTGTGAGCGGAGTGTAGACGAAAGTGAGCCGCGTTGAATTGGGCCAGACCATCATGGCAAAGAGCTGAACCTTTACATTAGTTAGTTTGGTTGTTTTTGCTGTTTAGTTGGAAATGAGATTGGATTAGACTGGAATTGTTTTGGGTTTGAATTATATCGGTTACGAGCGGAGTATGAGTACGTACAAGAGAGATCATACAAGTTTCATGCCGGACAGAGCGAGGTCACACGATTTAATTCAGTCGATCTGTTTTTACTTCTGCCTTGGCCATATGCCCACTGCCCACTTACTAAATATTTCCTTCACATGACCCTACGACATACAACCGCTAAACACCTCATTTTCATCTATTTGCTTCAAACGCCACATGCAATACAATACACGTAACTTCTTTTCTCAAATCATAAGGCACAGTGTGCTCAGTATTGTGCAATGGGTGGATCTCTTCTTGCTCCCGATTTTCCTTTCTTTTGATTTAACTGCTGGCAAAACATGTTTTCAAAATCAGATAAAGAGAACAAAACCGAATCGATTGCATTCCAAATTGCCAAATAAAAAAATTATGTAGTTGAAATGAACACACTCGTTTATATCTAAGGTACAAATACTACAACACGCACTGAATCATCCTGCCATATAATTGATACGACATCTAAAAAGTTAACTGCCAATTTTCCTTAATATGTGTGTCAAGCGCTATTTGTAGATTGTAGGCAATGTAAGTGTGTTTGCTGATAACACGTTTCATTAGTAGTATACCTTTGATTCATTACAATTATTAACTTCGCATTAATTATTTGGTAACTGTCAAACTGACAACTGAGATCTCAATTTTCATGTCATAAATTATCTTCAGTTGTTTGGTCGTCGTCCAAAATTACTGACTGAAAAAAAGGCAATCCAAGGAAAAATTGAATATTCATTTAAGACCTCAATCAGCTTGCAACACTATTTGGGAATACAAAATAATAACCCTCCATTTGTATGATTAAGTCGCCTTTTTTGTTCAGGTATAATTGATCAAACTGATGTGTACGCTTTACATTACATTGCTAAAAAACCACATCAAAATATTATTATTGTGCATAAAATGGTAAACCGCACGATTTTTTGTAGTTTCAGATTCGTGTGTGTCTTTGCATGTGTGTTACGCAAAATTGTATTACTATGCACCTTGATGTCGTAAGGTGGTAGACATAAGCTAAACGACTTCCCTTTCCTCTGTTTTCCTTTTAGATACAATAAAACTACAGTTACACCCAGTGTTATGGCTTATGTCCGATCTTTAGTTGCAGCAACTACATAAGCAATAACCACACAAACTCATTCGTTTCATATATTTAGGAATACTAAATTGTAAAATTATTACTTAAAATGGGCATTTTAAATTATGGGGCATATAAATATTATTTTTATATTTCCAGTATACACAGTATAAGTAGCTACTTTCAAAAGTAATATTGCATACGAAAGCTCCCTGAATATGATAAGCAAGTTGTAAGTGTTTGCACAGAAACCTGCATTTCATCGAAAAAGCAATTCAAAATTAAAATTGCACCATAAAACTATTAAAGGAAATTAAAGAAAATTTAAAAAGGGTAATATCCACTATTTCACGTCGACCTAATGAATGACATTATTTTCAGAGTAGAATTTTAAAATACCATTACTTTAATACTATATAGTTTATCGTAAATGTTTATGTAGAAACACTATGTCCGCGTGTATATTCTGAATGAGTACCGTGTAATTGATATGTAATCCCTGAGCGAATATGTCAGACATTTGAACTGGAAACTCAATCTGAAAAAATTATTTTTAATATTGCGAATTGCACTATTTTCGTTTAAAATTTAGAGATAATGGCGATTCGAAATTTCAACTCTTCATTCTTAAAATTCCAGCAAAAATCAGAGAAACAGTTTTTTTTTAAATCGCGCAGTGAATTCTAAAGTTTCACTGTTTTAAATTTTAAGAAACTACGATGGTTGTATACACCTGTTTTGACTGGTTTATTGTTTATATTATTACTTTTTGTAGATAAAGAATGATATAATAATATGCTGAAAATACACAGAAAATGCGTAATTGGTACAGTATTTGTATTCTTGCTGTAATAATTTTATTTATGGGGTATATAGGTATGCTCCAGACGTGATAATATGTTTACGTATTAGACATTGGCGACCGTTGCGTAATATTTCTCAGCGATACCGGTTAAATTGGTTTGAGAACTATAGCAGCATGTTTATACCAGCGAAAGGCAAAGTCATAAATTGGATAGCCTATTTCCGGATCGTGGAACCTAGAGGACATTTTTGAGTTATTAAATCTAATTTTTGTTACTTAGATTTGTGTAGCGTTTATTTTCAGCTCAAGTACGTATACGGTATACATATTAAGCACATGACCATATTGTGATGAAACTCTCCTGCCACGCATTACTTTGTGGTATATTGTGTGTAGACAAGTAGACACATTGATTTATACAATAATAGCACACATCAATCATAAATTACACTTACATAAACATCATTACATAAATACACTATGTACTTCAATTCACTGTGAAATTGCAAAATGCGGAAAGTCTTTTGTTCAACTCACATAAATTCAAATACGGTTTTAATTACACGTGTACCTTGAATAAAAAGACTTTTATAAAGTCGTATTATGGCAGCTACAAATTCAATTTGAAATATGGGATTTTCCATGTCGTTATGTTCATTTTCAGGTGTTTTATTTTAGGTCGTATAATTTGGTTTCATATTACATCGATGAATAAGATATCGAATACTACTCGGATGGAAAGGTCATGTGTATAAATTATTCCGTTATTTACGCTTATGACGGCAATGTGTTCATCTGAAAGCGTTTAAGTTTACCTGGAACAAAACGTAATAGTGAGTGTCAATAATTTCTGGCAAATAAGCTGTTACGTAACATTTCCTGCCCTTAGCTGTAAATGTACATGACTGTACAGTGAGTGGCCGTCTACACGGTAAACATTGCAGCTGCATATAAAATCATTGTATGAAGGTGACGGTAGGAGTATTAGGTGTAAAAGCCATCACTGAATAATAAACAGAAAGTGTTTCTTCTTTGAATTACGTTGTACTAACAATAAACATTAGCAGTGCGGTATTAGCCCGAAATTGTCTCACACAATCAGTGAAACGTGCAAAGATATTTGTGTATTGGTATTCCATGAAAATAATAAATCTTCTTATTAACTTCTTCGTAAATTTGTTTTTACGACGAAGAGGGGAAATAAGGTGTTCAAACTAAAGTGTTTGCACTAAAACATCTGCTTGTGGGCAGAAATCAGTAGCTAACCACATGACAGTCGCAAAGGTTTTTACTGCATTCGTTCATAGGAGCGCCTACTGAGAAAACAGCCCATAAATTCATAAAACGACGAAACGAGAGTCGTATGACTGGACAGAACTGATACGACAGTTAGTAGAACTGCTTAAATGACTCTTCGTTCATAAATGAAGAGCTTTTCTTTCCTTTCTTTCGTAATTGAATCGAATTCACGAGAAAACACTTGGGATTCAGCTAATAAATACAAATGTGTAAACAATCCACCAGAGTCAAAACAAGAAGCAATGAAATGAACTCAGGTGAAGCAACCTCATCGAGTAATTTAGTAATAAATAGCTTTGCCTTGTGTGTTCCAGAATAGCACCACTTTATAGCATTTTATAACGTCTACTCCTCTTCCTATACAACAAACCTATAGACATTCCATCACTTGACTAAACTCCCATCATAATATATGTACTAGCTTACAGCTATGCTGTATATCTTCTATTATGTACATTACTAACTCGTACACCGTAGAAATCGAAGGACTTCATTTTATAGTACCTCGGAGGTAGTGGTGGTGGTAGAAGTTGGATGTGGTGTCGTGGTATTGCCGTAATGATTTATATCCTATTGAATTAGTCGAGCAAGAGAAAAGTATTCGTACGCCTATACACAGCTCCACGTTTAACATTCTCTTCTGACTATTACAAGGATGTGTCAATTGTGAATTTGAGGTTGGCTTTATGTATTGTGTAACTGACTTATTTTGATTCGCTCCTGGTTCGCCAAATGAATTCCGATGGTATCGTAGGCATATAGCATGGGTGTAGAAATAGACAGTGCTGTAATACAAGGAAACGTAGCGGTGTGCATTTATATGATATAAATGTAAGTGGTGCACGGTAGAGCACCCATGCACTGTATCATATATGCCTATATGGTGGTGGTGGAAGAATGTAGGACCTCGTAGAAGGTAAAATAATAAAAGACCAGTTTCCTTTAAATGTCAAATGGCAATCGCAAGAGAGAAAACGTTTTGTTAGTTATGCATGTGCAATGTATATAGAGATACGTGAGTGTGTTTGTGTGCATGCAGACTCATTGGCTCTACGTTTCCTTTCTTTGCTTTCGTTTGTCCACTGATTGATTTGTTTTACACATACCTTTCTCTCTCTCCCAGTCTTGTCCTTTCTTTTCGCCCACAATCTACCATTAAGTACTCAGCTATATATCTATCTCTTTATTCATTCTCTGACTGCTCCGTTCATATTCAATAAAATAACCTGTCATGTTAGTTCTCTCTTTGACTCTCTTTTTTCTGCGGCTAAATTTGCATATGTGGCACAGAGCCATCAGAGTCCACTCTAAAACGTACAGACGCACCATAGAGCTGCATGGCTTCCTTCACTCTCATGTCTTATTAAACGTAACATGCAATCAGAATTTGTAAAAATTATACACTTTTCATTTAATAACACTTCCCTTGAACTCTTCTGAGTAGTAGAGCTTACTATAAGGAACGATGCATGAAAACAGAGCATCAGCATGACGTGACTGTGTACTCGAGAAACACTTACAGAGAGAAGTAGTGCATGTACCTACCCAAAGACTTTGTCACATAAATTGTTTAATTGCGTACTTACCAGTTTGCAATCCCGAAATGTGAGGGGAGGAAAATATATGGTAACTTCGGGGAAAATCTCCCTTTTCGACACACATGCACGTGAATTTCAGGTGTATGAGAATGAGACGTGTAGTATTTGCAGTGGCCAGACACAAAAATAAATGTTCACAGGATGGGTTTAATTTTGTTTTAAGTGGAGGTGTCTAACCGCTGAGGGTTGGAGTGTTAGAGACACAATTCATTTCCACTCGTTATCCAAAACTACCATTGCAAGTAACAATAAGGAAAAATCTTCTTGAAATGCCTGCAGTAAGTATTTACGGGAGAGGAGAGACCTGAGACAGATTACTATTCCTATTTACTTGCACACACACACTCAATTACTCCAGTGGCTGTGTAGTACATGCTGGAATGAAGTAGGAACGCATTTACAAATGTCTAGTAGTTCTGACACTAACATAAGTAAGTGTAATATTACAGTGGCTGTAGTTTCGGTCCGTGCAGTGCTAAAGTTTTAGCCAAAGCAAACACTTTGCTATTACTCTAAAGCTTATTATGAAGTCATTCATTTTATCGTAAACTTTGATGTATGAGGAAGGAGAAAAGGTCGCGTGCAGTTAACGAACATGACATCAACCTACACCAAACTCAAACTAAAGCTCGAAACATTTAAAAGACTGTTTTGTTTCTCCGTGGGAAGACATAGGCTAAAAGCTCAAAGAAAAACGCATGATTAAATATCAACTTGAACTTATAGCAGAAAAATTTCTCACAGTATGAATTTTGCTTAGGTATGTATTGACGTACATATTAATAACCTTTACAATACAATACAGGAATTTCTCACAGAGAAACACTTCTGCGCGACTAAATAATGTTCATTTACAAGTGTAAATCTTATAGCTGGTTAATTCAGAGAAAAAGCGTCAGTCATTCATTTTGAAGGCGTTTTTAAAAAAATAAATGCATATTGCACTAGTTGCTGCTTTCAAAAGGAACATGCTTTGAAGTAATCTGCAAAAGGGGAAAAGGAAACATGCAAAACAACTACCTATACAATTAAAAATTGCTCGTTTAAAAAAATTACCTTATACTCACAATCAGGTTCTATTTTTTGGTTTTTGAAAACATCTGAATGCATTACATACCGCAGACATGTAAACATGTTACAAAAGTGGTGGATTGTGTTTGGTAGTTTTGGGAAGGGAGAAAAATGTAGCACGTACAAAGGATATAATAAATAAAGATGAGTTGAAGAAGAGTCTAGAAAGAACAAGCGAGTATGTACCTATTGCAGTTATGTGTTTGTGTTGCTTTACCACGGTCGTACGCCCAGTGAAAAAAGAAATATATTATTGTTTCGTTTGAATGTTGTTGTTTGTTGTAATTTAAGTAATAAGGAAAATCTGAGCTTTGTAGGCTTCGAAGAGAGTTTCGTGACCGAGTTGCTAACTAAAGAGTTAGATTTTATCTTCATTCAGTTCCGCGTCAATGCTTGTACCTTTCTTATTTTGATACAAGGCGGAAAAATGGCAGTGAAAAGGCTTGGGAAGAAAGTAAACGAACCTTAGGTTAAATTGCACAGCTAACTGATTGTGAGTGGACTCTAATGCACCAGGACGATGTGAGCTTCAGTTTTTGCCGTAGGTCTCCCACTTTCAGTTCACCAGACCAAAGTAAATTCACACAGCAACATTTTCAAACTGTACAAAATATATCTGTAGTAGTTGTAGCATTAAATGTACACCATTGCATGAATATATGTAGTCTATACAACAACAGTCACAAAATGTAGTTTCATATCGGGCATGAATATTTTCTCTGCGATTTCTCTAACTGCATATTTATGTTCGTAGTTGTAGTTCTAGTGTTTGAATAAACTGCCTTTCTCAGCTTTGTTTGTAAATACGAAGAAAAGTTGTAACTTATGGGCTGTTGGAAGAAACGCAGTTGGTAACTACAATACTCTTGATAATATATTTGATAGTAGTGCAAAGCACTAGGTACTTCCACCTATATATGCTACACTCACTTTCCTCCCTTAGTACCTTTATAAACCCATTTTATACTACAGTCATTATAAATACTTACTACTACCACTGCAAAAAAAACACTGCTGCAAATAATGTGTGTAGAAATATATTAGAGATACACAGTAATACTTTGAATAGGTGCCTCATAGTTGCAAATTTCACAGCTAGAAATTCTGATTAATGATTTTGGGGAAGGTTAGAAATAGAAAAAACTTAGCATTAAACGCAAAATAGGATGTATGGTGGCATTAACATGATTTGACAAAGCAAAATGGGAAACAATGAATCAAACTTCTAATCTTCTAAAAGTTTCAATTACTGTAAATACATGAGTGGTTTTTTAGCTTAAATCCTTGAAAGACAATGTAGGAAGGTACCACAAAAAAGGAGTTATTTTATTACATAATATATTTAATTCAACTTTACAAAATGATGAAAAATGCCAGTTTCTAAATTTTTTATTATTAAGCGTGATGATCTATCGAAATCCATTTTCACAAAAATCACTATCAGTATCAATGTAAATTAAACCTAATGTAAAATGAACCAATGATGCTGTTTAAATATATAGATTTTTTTCTTGGCTTCTACAACTATAAAGTTGCAATATGAACGTAAAAAATAGATTACTCGTTATTATTGCACATTAATAGCTGATAAAGAAAATATTAACAAGTACCAACCACATCATGCAATTATATTATTAAAAAAGGAAGTGTACACCAATGTAATATAAATATCAGCAATGGCCAGTTTAAATTGTAATTTGCAACTCGTATGAGTTTTAAGCTCTCTCTCTCTCTGTTTCTTCTCTCACAGACGCAGAATTGATTTCAATTTAATTTAATTTGTTTCATGTCCTGAATTAAGTAAGCTATATGTTTATACGGAAGCAGAATAGGCTGGTTATTACTTTTCGCAGTATAAAGGAGCATATAGTTTTACCTACGCAATAAGGATAGATTGATTGTACGATTAGAAGTTGGTTATAGAGGGAATTACTTGAACATACTGTAAGTACAGAGCTTTCTGTGGTTAGTACATGCAGTTACACAAATGAACTGCAAAAGGGTCTCCACTTGCCGGCTTCAAACAATAAATAGTGAATATAATAAAAGGCTGTAGGAACTTTCTCTGCCACTGTTATTATAAAGAACAGAGGTAGAGCTTATAGTAAATTAGTGTGGAAGGCGATAATCGGCTGTAAGGTTGGAATTCTAATAAAAGTTTAAAATGAGTGCAGATAAGAGTCGTTGGCTGTCGTTATTCTTTCCCGTATAGTATTATTATTTCCTTTCCTCTTCTTTCTCTTCCCTTTCTCTCTCTCACTCGGCCCAACTTTAATTCTGTATTGCTGACAAGTCCACAGCAAGTTTACTTAGCCATTCCTCTTTTTCATGAGCATGATTCGAAGCGATGAAGCCTTCACACTACCAAAGGAAGTTTTAATGTCCACAGCTACATGCAAAGCCATGAGAACATTTATTTCTATGTAAATTTAAAATCAGCAGACATGATTTGACTCATGGTTTCACCACTAAATCTATTCTGCTATATTAATATTGTTGTGTAGATTTACGCGTAGTACGCTGACGTTAAATTAAATCTAAAAAATTAAATCGGGAGCGTTTATGTGTGTGCTTTAATATGCGATGCACGCTTTTACATACATAGGAGATACAATCAAGTATTGTAGTTACGACACGACTATATGTGAAAAGATTTTTGGGCACAGGTGATTGATTTTCAGACAAGAGGAAGTTTTGTCTCAAAATTGGAAAAAGATGTTTGCGCTGTGTTTTAAATAGAGTTGAAGACGGCATCGAGTCAAAATTTCTTTTATAGTACTCGAATGGGAAAATGATTGTTTGAAATTGAATGCATTACACTCTCCGTTGAGAAAAAATCAGATTGGATTTTGTGCTCTTGACATTATTCTGGTGTCGGTGGGATATTTATTTGTTGTGGTGGGGGGCTGTGATGAGATTGTTGCTTTTGTTAGTGTCGAACACACTATCGAATCCCATCAGGAGGAGATCAGCATCAGATTAGATCAGTTTTTAGCTAGGGAAGGACGCAGCAGACACGTAGACCAAGTAGACTCCCGACTGTACAATGTAAACTCCCATTCTGAACAGTTTTCAACTTTCTCTCACGCACTAACAGTGTCAGTGTGTGTGCACTCTGTGCCATCGGAAACCTCCGAAATGGCACGCCACATGTAAATACATGACGGTGCTTTGTATCTTCGACGGCATACGTACACAACACACACAGTATCTCTTGTCTAATCTAAGAATTTACATGTGTACTGTTGCAAACCCACCTTGAACAAAGTTAAAGACCACTGCTCTGCCAAAGAGCTTTGGTTCAGTCACCTCTCCCGTTTTCCTCTTCACGTGAAGGCACATGTGAAGCAATTTGATTTCTAAATTTTCCTCTTGACACACATACTCCTCCAATTTTACCAATAACAATTCATATGATTTCTTATTGATTTTCTGTAAACAACACAAACAACACGACATTTCCTTCTAAAATTTCACAACGCAAGTTTCCTCCAAACATTTTCGGTTGATAGAATTTCTTGGCTACACGAATGACCATTGTGCTATACTGTAGAAGTACTGCTAAATAGTTTACGTTCCAACAGACCAAACTGTTACCGCATCTGACAGACCAAACAAAAACAGAATTTTGCGGTTGAACTTTCCCCTGCTAAATAGCACACAAATCTATACATAAACCATGAAACAACTTTTCTATATATAGCTACAATTATATTACATACATTGTGAATCAACGTCCATCCACACATCAATGCTTTACAAAATTCTCCTCTTCTGTACGTGGAACGAATTTAATTTTAGTTAAATAGCAATTTCTCCAAAATATTCTCCCGCTTTCCGTTCCCAATTAACTTTTGCTTCTTTTGATAAAAAGTAATTTACTAATTAATTTAAATAAGTAGAATAAACCATTCAAAACGGATGTAATAAAGTAGCGTAAGAAAAACTATTTTATTTATGCTATTTAAATAACAGTGGTTTACTGTTGATTTGTCACACTGTATTTGTCAATAGTGGTGTCAATATGTTGACGTCATAACTGTTTGACAATTATTGAACAAAGTATAAGTTGGATCATAGTGAAGATATCGAATTAATGATACACAGACGGACATACATCATATTCCTACAAAGTAGCTTTCGCTACTAAATATTGAATGTCACCGATTGACTCCATTTTTGAACTGGACCTTTGTTGGGAGTCAGAGATCACGTATGAGAAGTTTGAACGAATTGTGTTCATCCGTTCGTGAGTTATATCGGTCACGGACAGACGGACGGATGGACGGGCGGACAGACATTCTTATAAAGTAGCTTACGCTACTTAATAAATAGAAATAATATTAGAAAAAGTGAAACAAAAATGTTGTAAAGTTTGTTTGGCTAATGGTCTGCAGAGGAGTGTTGTAGTGGATTGGAAGTGGGTCCATGCTATTATTACTACAATACAACTTCTACTACTACCAAGTTTTTGGTGGTGTGGGGAGAATCGTAGAGCTAGGTGGCTTGTAACAAGATGAAATCGATGGTTGTTGTTTAGAGTAGACCAAACACGCGAGTTGGCTTATCATAACCTCATCAAAGTTCTGCCACGGTGAAATCGATGAAGTAGCTTGCTTTCCTCCTCACACTATTACTACTTCTACTACTTCTACTACAACCACCACCACTACTTCCTCTCTTCATAGAACACAGTACGGTAGAACACATTGCAATGACTTAGCAGAGGTAAACGATGAACAGTGGTGGAGTCGTGGAGAATTTTGATAGCCGTATGTACAGAAAGTGCACTGCCATCACCCAAACCTCCAATACCACTATACCACACCACCACCAGAGAAAAACAAAACAAGAATAATACGTATTGCTGCTGCCCCTTAGCAAACTAACGCTTTATTGTTGTACCTAATACGCTAATGCTAATACTCTGTCCTAACCTACAACCAGGAGTTGTTATTAGAAATATGCACACAATATAATACAGCATAAGTAGTACAACAGTACAGGTAATCAAATTGAGTTCATGCCTAGACATTTAGCTCAGACTCATATTGCTCTCTGTCTGGCAATAATTTCCCTATGACTTATACATTCAAAGGTCTCGCTCCTTCTATTATTATTATTACGTTATATCACGGCGATCTCCAGATCAGCCTTCCAAGGTCCTTTCCATTTGCCTATAGTACTATACAAATATTATATTTCTCCTGTAGTACTACGCTTTACGCAGTAGGTACTACTGTTGTGAATATTGAATTGGATAAGTATTCACAATTGGATTACTTCCATTTGAATTTTCCTCTGCTATCATAATAATGAACAACAACGTCTATATATTAATTCTATCCAGTTTATGCAAGAATTAAATAAGTTTCAAACACAAATACTCAAATAGCCACGAAAAATGCAGGCCAAATGATTCTAAGAGTACTAATGACTAGATGAGTCAAAACAGATTTCACTGCAACGAAATATGAATTGTAAAGAAATAATAAAATTATGACATGGGTCATAAAATCTCCTGCGCTCAATTCGCAAACAAAACAGAGAAACAGAGAATACTGCCAAACTCTTTCACTTGTTTAGTAATTACCGTAACTAAACTGATTTTATGTGAGTTTCTCGTTGACGCCTATTCTGTATAGTCTTAATGTGTGAATATGTGTGTGTGGGCTATGCTCCACTTACTTAGACTGAAGAAGGAACGATTTGGGTGGAGAAAATGAGCCCATCCACACAATTACATGGACTGGAAGCAGACAAAGAAGGAAGGTAGGAAGTAGGAAGAGCGAGAGAGTACAAAGATCTTTGGGACAGTGAGAAATATGGGAAAACATGAAGGAACTAAATGGAGAAAGATGTCTGGGAAGACTTTCACTCGTTCTCCTACAACGTTAACGCAGCTTGGGAAATAGTCTTGTAGTCCAACCAAACCGCACAAAGAGCTTAGAACAACACTTCATGCTTCAAATGCCATTACGCTCCCATTTCCTATGGACAATCAAGGAAGCTCTCTCTTCCCTCTCTCTCTCTCTCTCTCTGTCCATCTTCAAATGGACCATTACTTACTCTTTCTTGCACCTAGACACATTCCTGACTTAGATGAGACAGTAAACAACAGTCCGGCGGAAACTAGTACTATATAATAATAATACACACTTTACTTTTTGCACTACACACATAGTTAGATTTATAAATATATGTAGTAGGCATACAAATACATACAGTATACACATAAATATATGCAGTAGGTATATAAATACATAGTAGGTACACAAATATACATTGTATAAACATATAGTAGGTACACAAATATACATTTTAGGTGTATAAATATATAGTAGGTACACAAATATACATAGTAGGTATATAAATATATGCGGTAGGTATTTAAATAATGTATTAAGTACACAAATATGTATAGTAGGTATATAAATGTAAGCAGTAGGCATATAAATATATACAGTAGGTATATTGAATTTTATAGGATATAGGAAGTTGTTAGTTGTGTATTGTATTTCTGCACACTTTGGAAGATGTGTTACAGTTTCAAATATGTTTATTGACTAAGAATGGAAAAAGTGTGCAAGGAAAAGTTGGGCATTGAGTCGACGACCAGTAGTGGCACTTAAAGTCAATCCTTATTATCTGTACTGGTTTAAGGCGGCTTTTTGTGTAAGGGTGGGTAGGTATAGATGGTGGCAGAAAGTATCGTCAGGTAAGTATATTGCTATTACACGAAGACGCAATTTGCTTTTTCTTCTGCGGTGTTCTCCGTGTTTTGTTAGTGTTTGTGTAAAAGTAATGTTCCACAATATTATTATATGGTGTAAGGCTGGGTGTGTTGGTGGTCTGTGAGTGGAGTTCTTATGTTACGTTATCTTGTTTAATGTTACTTGCCGTTATGTTTGTGTTAGCCTTGCCCTTATTTTCTTACTTCAGCTTCCTATCACATCCTTTGAATGTTTACGCTCAAATTATCGATTCTACAACGAGTGTCTTTATCCGAGATGCCCACTAGCAGTTTTCCCCATCAAAAAGTGTCCATTTATTTTTATGGTTGTGTGATACATGCGTTGATACAACCTGAGGTTCGTATTACACACGTGCATACAGATCTATTTGTGATAGTACAGATAGTTTTTAGTGTGTTCTTTTTGGAACTGCTATTACAACCGCAATTTGCTAAATGTTTAGAATTTTTTTAGTTTTAAATTATAAATAGTGCTGGAGTGTTGGTAAGCGATTTTTTGTGGGAGTATTTATTATTTATGTTGTATTTTAAATGAGAGGGGGTATGCCTGGTGCATTTACTGAAATGTTTTATACGTTATTATTGATTGTGTGCAGTCTGAAATAAAGTTCAGACAAAAATCAACTGCATTTATCTAAAAGCTTGAGAGATGTATAAAAGAGGTATGTTGTCCGTTGAGTAAATAGAAGTAAATAATGCCACGAGACAAGATCATTGCATGTCATGATGCATTGAATGTCACCAGTACACAGTTGGGCATCCCATTAAGATGAAAATAGATCTCCAACCTAAACATATCGTTGTATCAACTTTCTTGTTATGTTACATGCGATATCATTCGGGTAATTCTGCAGCTTACTTTTATTCCAAGTTTAAAAAAATTATTTAGGTACTTTCTATAATACATACTGCACGGGGATATTCTGGGAAATAGGGAAAAGTAGATTATTGCAGTATACATTACTTCTCTGTGTATCAGTAGGCTTTGATAAAAAGATTTGGAATGTACAGTTATGGCGGAGTGCAGCGTACGCACTAACGTGGAAAACGTGTGCAATACCAGTACAGAAATAGAAGGTGAATTGAACAGCGTGTTTATTTGGTGCTAGCGTCATCCCTGCTACCAAAGAAGAAAGTTTTTTTGGAACTGACAGAACTGCCTTTTGTATAAATGAATAATATAGGATTTTTGGAAAATAAAAAATGTTCTGAGACGTGATCTCATCGATTTTCTGGGAAAACTTTGAACATCAATGATAAAATTCGAGTTGACTAATATTGAATGGGTTCACTCCTTGTCATGTTTTATTTAGTGTTTCTATGGACGGTCAGAATTAGAAACTTTAGCGATTCATCTAGCAGCATGCAATCAATACCTCTCAAACTTCATTTACACAAGATTTGCATTTATGAATATCTTCACCAGAATAATTCTTGAAAGTAAAGTTTGTTGGTGGTTAAAGTTAGTGAGTTTATTGTAAATGTGCATTCACATTAATTTATAGGCCACGTACCATTTGGATTAATTCTATCCTTTGTTGCATCTATTTACACGTTTACAGTCTGAATAGCTTACTTCAGGAAAAAATGCATGAATATATTAATTGTGAGGCTGTATCGATCACTCTGAGTTAAATCATCCATGTTTCCTGGTAAATATTTCCAATGCTAAAGCATCCCATCACACCTTCCCTGTTCAGTTTTGTGTGTAGTTATTCATTATTTTAATTCAGAAGATAACGGGAGTTGGATGTAAAAATTTCTGAAGCCAGGACACATCAACTATTTATATATGAGTTAGTGGGTTGCTTTCTACGGTCCATTACGGTATTCATTATTATAACGCACATTGCCACAACTCTAGAGAAATTTAATGCAAACTTCCCATCTGAAAATGGGTCAATTTTCTTTCCTAGAGAGCTTTATTTCTCTCTCCCTGAGTGCATTACGATGGAATAATCCATAATTCATAATTCATGGAAGCAAATTTATACGTAGGAAACTGCAGATACGTAGTAGTCGTAAGTTTCTAAGTACGAACGTTACGTTAGTTATGTACCGCGTAGTTTTCAAGTATGTAGTACGTATAGCGTATACTCATAGGAACACAAAACTCTAATACCGGTAAACACCGAATGGTAACACGCTTGTACTGTTGTAGTGCTATGGTGCAGTTTGCTGTGTGCCACGGATACCTGTGCTTGTACTGCTCAACAAACCAAAGAGAAACTCGCACTCCCTAACACACAAATACACGTGTACAGTCAAACCACTAAGGTTTAGCCTTTAAGGTCGCGACTACTGATACTGACTTGACTGAATACTTCCTACAGTTATACTCCTGAATGTCTAAGTATGTTTTGTTATATACAACATTTATCCCTGAACGTACACAGAAAAACAACATTAAATGTAGATAAATATTCCCATAAACAATATAAGTCTGGCACCATATACGACGCTTGAAATATATTTAGTACAATGAAATGCGTAAACCACAGAAGTACACGAATTTCTAAAACTTTCATTTTATTGTTTCTTTGTGTGCTTAAGTAAAAAGGAAGTGGAAGTAGTTCAGTCAGATTACTAAATGCGATTCTTTTAGTAACTCTTTTTAGATATTTATACTAATGTATGAACACAGATGCTTTAATGCAAACAACAGCCTTTTATTTGTTTTAAGCATAAATATATTTAGGTTTAAAATTGTACAATGAATGCTTTTAAGTTATACTTTTTACCTGGCCAGTGGTTTATCCAATTATTAAGATTTATGTTGGAGTTAGGCATTTACTCAAGTCAAATATTTAGCTATGTCGTATACTAAAATAATGTTTACTGAACTTGGCTGGTATTTTACTTGATTTCTGAAGACATCAAAAATGAAAATGGAAACTATTCGATTTCGTCATCTTAGCCCTTGTGAGCTAGAAAACTTTGGTTTACCATGATTTTTTTTAGTAAAATCTTGAGCTATAAGTCAATTTTGAGTTGACTTTTCTTGTGCTCGTCCCAGTTTGTGTCATGTCATCTAGAATGATTTTATTATGATGTTTTGTTGCATTGCTCTACGGTTTCTGTTACTCACAGTGTGGACTGTGACACATGTCTCAATGTGTATACCATATGCACAGTTATATGAAGCCTTATGGCTTTCTTGCATAATTTTATTATCTCAGACTTCGCTGGCGGCTTTCAAGACCTGAAATAAAATTTGAGACATACACAACGAAGTGATTCATCTTAAAAGAAATATATATATATAAACTATCAACCACCACATGTTTCTTCTGAGGGTTACAAAAATGCTGAATTGAACATACAAAGAGCAAGAGATTTATTGAAATGATGTTCGTAATATGAATGGAGTATGTACGTGCTGCTAGTAACGTACCTACACATAGCAAAACTAAAGGAAACCATTCTCTGCCCTACATCATCCCATCAGTTCCTTTTTTCATTTTTTCCGTCTATGTCTGTATGTACATATCTATCAGTAAGTCCATATTACATGCTGTTGTAAACATTTCCTCGTGCTTATGTTTTATCTATTTGATCTTTTATGTTTACGTGAAATGGAATCGCTATTGTGCTAAAATTGAAATTGAGGGGTGTACACTCCGTAATAGAAGCATATCAGCCACTAAATACCCCTTCAGTAGTAGCACCGAGCAAACGAAAACTAAATCAGTAGAAATGCACACAGCCGTAATTTTTCTCCATTGTTACAGGAACTAACAATATTAGAACGGTTTCTCGATTTTCATTGCCGCAATTTCCATTTTTATGTCTTACTTCAAATTTCCTAATGGTGCTTTCAAGTTTTTCGCAGTAAAAGGCAACAATGGCATTCATTTTATGTCTGTGTAATTGCCTTCAATGAAATATAGACTCAAGTCGGGAAACATTGTAGACATTATGAGTCTTGCTATTTCATGGGGAATAATTGCCTGTTACAATTAATGTAATGACACGCAAATAGTTCCACATCATTCTAATTTTCATGCAACATCCATAATTAGTATAACCTCGATGTGTAGTACTTAACATCATTTCAGAGGCACTCCACAGAGAGCAATTTTATGTGCATGCAAGCGTTTTCCATTCTAGTTTTTCGCGTGTTTAATAATTTAAAATTCTCTTTCAACTTACAAAAAACTAAATAATTAAATGCCAGAGAGAAGTCTGTCTGTCTGCATAGGCACTTCTCTTGCTTTTATGTGTTACATAAATGATGGATCGCATTTGTAGAGTTTGAATAGGACCTTTGGAATTTATTATTGACAAAAGCATCTGTAGATAAGATAAAATCTCCTAAAATTATGTTCAGAGGGTGTCAAAAGTAACGCTCTCAACTTTTCCTTTTCTGTACTGCGTTGATACCCAACAACAATAAACCGTACACTACAAAAGACCACATGGGACTTGATTTGGGGCGATAAAATAATTTGTAAATGAGAAAGTAACTAAATTATTGTATGAGGGTTCCCCATGTACATTGCATAGAACATTGTAAGAAGTATGAGAGAAGAGATGCAACTAATGAAAGAAAACACATTATTTTACATTAAACCAGCTCGAAAATTGGTAAACAGCAATTTTGTGCATTTTCAAGCAAGTACTAAAAGCATGAAAATTTGCCGATTGCAAACTATATTGTTCTAGGTAACGGTAATTTTCTGAATTTTGTATAAAAATTTTCTATACACGTCAGTGAAATATAAAATGATGGTTGAATGTGATGAAATGGTAGTAAAATGTGGCAAAAGTATAAATAATACATATATAATGAAAGACTTGAAATAGGTAGGTAGTCGTGCGTTTGCTGAAAAGTGTTTTTATCACATTGGAATACAATTGAAGTATATAGCCAGAGATTTGTAAGTTGGTAGATTCGATATTTTGGAATGTGATGAATATGTATGACTTAACACGGCATAGCTAATCATGATGAGTCGTATTCTGTTGGTGTGGGGGGTCACCATCACCAATTCACTTAAAATGCGAAGTAAATATACATCTCTGTTACAAAGTTTAGGAAGTGTAAAGCATCCATGCACGATGGACATAAATTATTTATAATATGGCAGAGTGTGAGAACATGAACACAGTCGAAATCTTTTTGGCGTCTAATCATTCCCGTGCAGATTCTCCTACTCAGCTTCCATTGTACATATATACAGAGAGATACAGTTAGAAAATAGTGCGGTGGATTGAACACATTGTCGGGGGTCATAATAGAATTTTAGCCGCACACAGAAAGCAAAAGAACGAGATTCGAACTGCTCAATTTCAGTGCTGACTCAGGCAAAACGTATTTGCACTACGAGTGGATTGGACAGAACTTGGAGAAAGTAACATACAGCAGCTCTTCTCCACTTTTATAATACATACATATAATACATACATATAATACATACATATAATACGTACATATAATACATACATATAATACATACATATAATACGTATATATACATAGTATGAACGAACATTGTGTGTGCAGCAGCAGATTCACAGTGTTTAAGACTCCTACAACTAGTACGGTATGTGAATGGATAGTACATGTGTGCAAAAGTGAGAAATGCTGCCGGACAGCAGCAGCTGTGAGCCGTGTTCAACATTAGTTCTTTGCATATCATCTTCTTCCATATTCGTGTCACAATCCTACCCTGTCATACTACTCGTCTATACTCAATTCACTAAAATATGGAAATATAGTCTTCTTCAATCTCCATCCCTAGCATTTCACTCCACATAATCCCAATCAACCCTGAAATATATCTACATTTCAAATATCTATATTTATAAAGCCGTGGTTGCCCAAAGTAATAATTAGTATGTTTATGAAAGTTAAGGGGAAGAGCTTTACCTAAAGCTCTACCTTTACCTTACCATTGTCATATTAAATTTATCACATCGTGATAATCTGTATTTCTAAAAATTTGCTATTTAAATCGATGAACTATGTTAATACTCAAAACCAGAATTACAATATCAAACATAGCTACCTATACCTACCTATGGATAATCAATATCATTTAATTCGTTATATATTATTCGTCGAATGTGTACTGCTCATACGGAGAGCAGGAATAAAAATCCACTAATTACTAACCATGAAGAGTGTAATTTTTTATGAATTTCTCATGCACAGAGAATGGGCTTTAATTAGATTATTATTCTTGTATTGTAAGTTTAATGATTTGATTTGGTTCATCATCATATTAGGTGTTTCTCTTTTTGCTTAGCAATCTACCTAGAATGCGTACTTAATGTGGCTACTTGAAAGTTATTTGACTCTTTTGGTGATAATCAGATGAGATACAAATATAAAGACAGACAGAGCACCACACGGGCCATAATATAAAAAGAATAACACTCCACTTTCACTTTCCTTGTTAGGAAAACACACACTGGTAAATTAAAGAGTGCTAGCGCAAGCACTCTTTTCCTTATGCGCTTTTTTTTCTGCAAAAATGCCTGGGAAGAACGCTACGCGTGTAGTAACCGTTCTCTGTGTGTGGTGCACTTAAGCACTCCTCTGCGTTTCTACACATGAGAAGCGAGTAAGTAGGAAAGTAGTGAAACTGAGAGTGAGACTGAGACAGGATTTTTTGCGGAGTTTAGGTTCATGTTATTGCAAAACGGAAAATTTACACACAGATGGACATTCCTTGTCGTACATTGTGAGGCGCAGTATTCATACAGAGTGGAGTGGTACCTTTGTGGTGTGTGTGTAGTGAAAGTCATTTTTGCCATGTGATGTCAGGAAGCATCTCACTTTGCTATGAGGCTGTGATTCTGTCAACTCAACTGAACGGTAATAATATTTTATGGCTTGGCTTCCCCTTGAACGTGGCCCACCGCTTTTTAAAACTCTGATATCTGCTTCCACTTGACAAGTACCTATATATATCTCTATGTTATGTCACATGGTGGGAATGGATGTTACGGTTCTCAACTCTGAGAACGCTCTATGCTTCCTCACTAATACTATTTACGTATTTACTACTGTGAGATCAAATTCTATCAGGATATACCCTACATGTAGTATAAAGGAGTACTAATATAATAAATATAGCCTCGTCCATTTCCACTATCTCGTGTAGTAAAGGTGGAATAATTTAGTAGTTTCACTCCAGCTAGTTTACTTATCAATATATAAACCGCTGTTTGTACAAGAGGTCAGGTCATTACATGAATTCTACGACACAATACAAATTCTGCTCTATATAGTGCAAGTAATGGCTACAATATTAGTAATAATGTTATTGCGGTGTTGTAGAGGAGAAGTATTATTAATAGATATATAGGACTTTATGTAATTTCGTGCGAATATAGATACTAGTTGTGTGTCTGCTAGGGACTTCCGTATTAGTAACGATAATAAGTGGTGCAGGGGTATATATATACAGACGTAGAACAAACTAGAAAATGATACAGAAAATCAAGTCGTGTCAACAGTGAAGAAAAGGCAGTTTTTCTGTTCTCACACTGAAATGTTCCCATGCATGCCAAATTGGACAAAGCTTTATCCAAGTATGATAATCTATATTACCTTTATGTCCCTTTTATGTCGCAGATAGTGCAACACAAAACACAGATGTTATGGGACATGTCCTAGACCAAACATTGAATTTATGTCTTGTTTGCGTATGTACTTCGATGGACGAGAATTTCAAACCGCAGGGAAACATGAGAATGTGTGTAGCATTAGTGCTTTCTCTCCCGTATGAATGAATTGATCAAAACATCACAATGACTCACCTAGAGTAATATAAATGTGTGTGTGTTACACATCCAATGCCAATGCATGTGTAACTATTTATAATTTATATTTGTATAAAGTATTTAACAGATTGCGTTATATTTGTATAAGGCTATTTATATCTGTATCTTTAGGTACACTATTTATACTATTCTACTCACTTGCCTGGAAATTTTCGCTGTCCGCTTAGTATCTGTTCAAGGTAGAGTATTCACTTGTAAAATTACATAAGGGTCTAGGAAGTACGTCTACACAGTTATCTGCAACATTTATCTGTGAAGAAGAAACTGAAGACTCCTTTCATCCAGAGTAATAATACAAAGGTAGTTGGCGCACATGTATCTCTCTCTTTCTCCTTCCTTTTCGATAAAGAGGAAAAGGTGAGTTAGGTATGGCTAGATCAACAAATTAGGAATACTTACATTTACCCAACCCTCTGTCTATATTGAGAAACGTAATGTTGAGGTCCTCGATGTATTTTTTCCTATTAATTCCGTTCTTACTGGTTTCCCACCTCCTTCTCTTAAAATAGATTTTATATAGACGTCTCTATGATGATAACCGCAGAGCTCTAGTTTACATTGCATAATTTAAGATATGCACCTATGTATAATATAATATGTAAGTACATGATATAAATATTACTTCATTTCTATTAACATTTCACATACAGAGACATGCACTCATTACAGTGGAAATGTGCAACTTGATTTTATGCTAATACCTCATAGCACGGTGTAGAAATCGGATGTAGCAGAAAGTAACTTTCCCTTATGGAGAAAATCAAACGAAAAATATTTTTACAGTAATGTTAAAAATAGTAAAGGTCCGTATAGGCGATTTCTTTTATCTTTTTGATATAAGTATTTTTCCAAACGAAGATTTTGGTATAGCGAAGATTATTATGTTCATTGAGTTGATTCGGGGTAGTCGGGTATTGGGAGTGTGGTGTGGCAGTACTAGCTGGATGCATTGGTTTTCTTGGAGCGACACCGAAACATAAACTCTGTAATCGTTGTATGGTGCGGTAGAAACTCTTTGACGATGTGTATGTGTATGTGTGTGATGTTATGAGACACTTTTACTTTAGGTTTATATAGTTCTAGTGTATGGCGGTGGTGTTATGTTAGCATGAAATAGTTTGGCTTTGGCTTAGATTCGTTTCCTTTGGCTCGACCCGTTCAATTTGGAGACTTTTAAGAAACAGAGCACGTTTAGAACCTCTTTCGTGCCCCGTTTGTTCTTTCTGTGCTATGAATGCTGCTTTCTGATCCAGCTCTAGATGCCTTGAATGATTTTGGCAAAACTAAGATGCAAGTTAACTCCTCTTACACTATTTTCCATGTAGTAAAAGTAAAGCATACATATATAGAGTACTCGGAGTAATAGTAAGTAGTTGGTTGGTTGTGGTGGTAGTAGACAAGACGAGAGCAGGTCATGCCATATACCATTACTACGACTACAACTACTACTACTACTACTACAACTAGTTCCACTACCACTACTACGGCCCACAGAATCTAACCAAGCCCCGACCAACTGCAGCCACATCGAAAACTTAACTAAACTCTGGAAACCAAACTAAGGCATGTACTGTCGCTTCGTGTTAACTGAGCCAATGTCAATTTTAGACAAGCCAACTTTATATTCCAGAGTAATGGGATGCAACCAGGAAGGCATATTATGATTTACTATTACTCCATCCACTTCGCCTCGCCATTTCCCTCCAATAGTCTTCTCCATGTTGTACTCTAAGTCCGTCAATATAGTATTATCAGCTTTAAACGCAATGCAATTTATTGCCGTAGATTTCAGCAAATCTTCGTCCCTCCACCAACAGTATCAGCCAATTATCTCGAGAATCCTTATCGATTACGATGTCAAATTTAAATCACTACCATATTTAAAAAAATGATTATGTCTGTATAATAGACAGAATGGTTTAATATAGTAGACACCCTAATCTATATTCAGCCCCAAATTACAACATGAAAATTATGGACTGCGTGTTGTTATATATGATCAATTTGCATAATATGATGAATATTATGGGCGTTCTGTATACTAGGAAATCAAATGACAACACCCATTTGCCCAACTTAGAAACTTTCTATTTTATTTGGCTATAAATCCATGACTTCTATGTATCATACAGATACTAGACACACTAGACAGCAAATAACTAGCATATACACCATTACATTAGTGTTGATAAGCTTTGTGGACTTAAAACATTTCTCATGTGAATATAGAATTATTGAAATTCTGACGTGAACAAGTCGTAAATGAAAAGTTTCTGTTGTTTTTTATTTTTGGTGTGGATAAATTATTGGTGACACAAGTCACAAAGCTTGGATTGTTGACGACATTTGGGAAAAGTTTTGTTTCAACGCACTTATTGTACTGACAACGCTGGCATATCACAGAAACTTAATGCAGGTAATAAAAAATGTAATATGACAAAAGAGAAGGCTGAAATCAGCTTGATATATTACCAGTTTTCAGTCTTGAAATTTTGTAACTTCGTACTTACTCTCACAGAGAGAATATCATCATCATTTAAAATACATAGCACCATAAACAACGTATATTTGTTATGAATCTGGCAATTATATTTGTATCTGTGTGGAATATTAAATGTACTATTGTAAGTAATACAAGGAGAGATAAAAGATACAAAAGCATTACTATTTTGTAAACCATTCAACGACGAAATGCAAGAAAAAACGAAGGGATTGACACAAATTGCAGTTGTATGGAAATTTGAAAATTTGTCAAAGTGGTTTCGTGTTTTGTGAAGGAAATATGCGAGTAGCGAGTTTGGTAGTTTGGGAAGCGACGATAAGTCAATGGCACCCTTGGGCCCTATTCATGAATTGGACACTGTGGCATTCATTGTATTGTATGTAGTGATGCTTCGTAGCCAATGTTTCTCTCGACTGCCAATGAATTGTAATACTAATAATGCTGCATGTGTGATATGAGACTTTATAAGAGGAATCGTCTGTTTACCCGCAGAATGAAAGGAGAAGGCATTGCTGGCGAAAGCAGAGTACGACGGGGATGAAAGTTACTGCTACGTGTAATTCTGTCGGTATCTAATAATAAATAAAGCTATGCACGAACGAACATGTGCTGTGTGGACTGTGGAAAGCCAACTTTGTAGCAATACTTGAAATACGAGTGAAACTATCATCTCACAGCCATAATACACACTTCGTTTATTGTACTGCAAGTAACTGTATCACCAGAAGAATATTGTACCTGAGTATGTTGTGTAACCACTAAATTCTATTCACCGACATTCTATTTTCCTTCGTTAGTTTATTGTTACAAATGGTGCATCCGTAGAGTCGCAGTAGCTGTGTAATATCTTTGTATATATTGCAGAAATGGTGAAACATATACAGCGATGCTGTTTATTCAGGAGACGTAGTTATATAAAGATGTACCGTTTATTGTAGACGGTAGGTAGGTAAAAAGGCGTTTGCGATTTTTTCTGTCTCGAATGTTATGTAAGTAAAGGTAACTGTAGCAGTTATATCATCTGTAGTAGTACTGGTTAGATGGCTTTGGTAATATCGGAGTGTAACACCAGTAAATAAAAAGGATGTTGTTGAAATGCTTTGTAAAGTGCTTTCAATTCTCCCTTTGCAGTGCAGCATCGTTTTATGACTGTCGTTTACTTGGAATTGAGCGGATTTCCTATAACCTCGTCGGCCAAACTTTTGATAGCTTTTTTGTGTCGAGAATGTTACTAGTTATTCTAGGCATTTACAATTTTTTACTAATGCCTGCTTTGTACACTTAGTTTACTATGTAAGCAAACAATTCTCATCCTCCCTACTACTGCTGCTAATTGTAAGATGCTCAACTGCCATAAGTACGACTACAAAGAATGTCACCGTGAGTACAACTTATTATGGTGCGTGGTTTAATAAAACGTAAATCATCAGCCCTCGTTGGGAAAATTCTATAGGTAGGTTTAAAAACTTAAGAATGGTGCTACAGTGGAATTATTGTCCTACTGTTTGCGGTATCACACACGCCACAAAGAATGGCTTCCTCTTCTTCTGTGGGGTAGTAAAACCTTGTATTTTTGAACTAAATGTGTTCGGTAATTTCATTGTTGTGTTAAATATTTGCTGAAATACTTAATACTTCTGTGCACAACAATCCTAGCCTATAAATCTCCGATTCGACATAAGGTAACCATTATAAACCGTTGCATAATTCGTGTAAAAAAGCATCCGAGACAAACGAATTAACTTAAACAAATAACTTCTATCAATCCAATTTTTTTTAAATTAACCAATTAAAAATTATTTCAAAAGTCTCTATATGAGATATTGATATTGACGATTTCTAGTATTTTGGCAATGTATAAATACGTTACTTACTAATTAACTGTTTATATTATTTCTGGTACATAATATACATAGAAGAAATTTGGGTGGTTTAAATCTACAGAATAATATTTCATGCACTGGCTTATATTGAATACCTACCGATGTATACACATTGTGTAGGCGTTTATTTTTCCATTTTCCCTTAACATATCCGAATTTGTTTAGTTGCTGTGTCTCAGAGAAAAATACTCTATAATTAGACTTTTGTGTCATCATGGCACACTATTGTAATGTGTCATTGAACTTGTTTTATAACCATATACTAAAACTAGAAGTAAGTAAATACCATTCTTGTAAATATCACATAGGTAGACATAAGTGTAAACACTCGATCGCATTAACATGGAAAACAGACAACAGTTCTTTGAAATTAGTAATACATATTAAGTAATAGGTATCGAAATACTATTATTACGCTTATTAACTTTGCAAACAAAGTCGAAGAACTGGGAATAATATGTAATGTGTAGTAGTAGTAAAAGTCATACATGAAAACCTCCAAGTTGAGAAACTTTAAGAAGGTTTACATTTGCATGAAATCTCTTGTGTATGTCGTCAAGCGTGTCTGTCTCAAGAAGGAGACAGGTATGCGAGTTTCATTCTTCCATTTTTCTGAGTCATCACATTATAGCTACAGCTTTCAGTATTAAAAAGCTTTCCTATGTGAATCCTGTTGGAAAAACTGGGTCGGTTATTACCTTTTTAAAACTTACCTTATTATTCAACTGGAGCTTTCAGGTAGAATTTTTTTTCCGTCTTCGAAATTTACTGAAGTCCAATTTCTCTTAAGGACCGCTTAGGAAATCCTTGGATTTCATTAAAACCGCACGTAACACACACATTACAATAGAAATATTCATTCGAGTCACATGAGTGAATATTCTCCAAGTTGCAATATATTATGTGCCTTGACGAATGAGACCATTATGTAAATCGTCGTTGAGAGGCTTTGTGTAGGTAAACACTATACAAAAACCAAATAGATTTGATTTTCATTCTCAGCTACACGAAATACGCTCTACTTCGTGTTTTAAGTACGCCAACGTATTTCCCTTCAAATATTATCTCCTACAGAGTCCTACTATGACCTCAGTACTAAAAGTACACACCACACGAGTGCAGCTACCACTACGACTTCTACGTTATTAAAGAAAAAGTACCTCCTTCAGAGAACCGTGTCTGCGACTGCATGACATATCCAGTGTTGCAGTTGTAGTAGTTATAGGCATAAAATAGTACATTATACTAACCGATGTAATTTGGTATCCCTTCAACTGTAATACGCAGTCAAGTCATCATTCGTTTACTTTCCTGCTGTTAACTGTGCTTAGTCCAATTCTACTTTACCATTCTGAATGTTTACATTCTGTTAGGTACATGAATGAATTCTGTTTCAGTGTATATGTACTGCCATGCCACCGCCTTGACTTGTTTTCCTTTTTCTTTCTCTCTCTCTCTCTCTCTCTCTCTCTCTCTCTCTCTCTCTCTCTCTCTCTTCTTCTGTATCCCGGCTGAATGAAGTTCGTTCAACTAAAAGTCAAAAGAGTAGTCGTACAGAGACTACAGAGCCCTTAACAGAGTCCTAAAGGCAAACAGAAAGTTGATTGTGAGCTGTATTGTATCATAATAGCAGTTGGAGTATGTTCTCTTTTTCCATATAGACACAAAACATGGTGACTTTCTTATACGACACATTCTGCTCTTGTGCTATAAACATTTTATAGATGTTTCAAGTAAAAGACACACACACATAGTTTTTGTGTTCTCTGGTCTTTTCGTTCGGTCAGATAATAATAATACACCTATGAGTTGCTACCTACCTACATTTTCAGGTTCAGCAAGCCAAGCAGCACCGGTGGTCTTTGACGGTCGTCGCATGTCTTCTCGAGAGTGCAGATATACTTCCCACAGTGTACTTTGCCTGGGTTTTGCACATGATGTATCTGACATATACGGGGTTGTAGTCTTGTAGTAGTATTAATATAATATATATGCACTGGTTCTCCTGCGGTCTTTAGTATTCGTCCCCTTTCATCTTTACAGTCATTTTCCATCTTTCAACAACGCAATGTGTCTACGCTCTACTTGTATGCATCGTTTCCCTTTCACATCCAAATATTACTTTGCTTACTACAACTATCAGTCGAAAAGTAACTATCCATGATAATTCTGATGTAGAAAAGCAGACAGATTTCAGTGGACGCATTTACTTTTGTACTTTTATATTCTAAACACTGTCCTTTGCCGAGTGAGTCTAGCAGCAAATTTAATGCTGTTCCTAATATTCCTACGAGATGCTATAATGCCTCTACATGTATTTCAAGCTAAATGGAAAATGTCAAGTTTGAAAAGACACAATGTAGCTGGATGATATGTGTGTAGTGTTTATAGTTGGAAGTTCATGGGGAAAGGCGCTGTCGATGAGCAAACATTGCAATAATGGAGTCAAAGACGAGATTGGACTGAGAGGGAAATCAAATCCACTCAAATTACATCGCATCACATCACTTTCCCTTCTTAGTCTGTTTCAAGCAAACCAAATCTAATTAACTCAAAGTCACATGAAATCTAATCAAGACGTCTGATTGATTTTGTCTCGGCTTAAAGCGCCGTTCCTCACTCCTTAAGAATCATCTTTCTCTTTACATACATTACCTCAATGCTAATATTCTCATCTCATACCTCATCTTCCAATCGCAAATGCAAATCGAGAACCAAACTGAATAAACCGGTCAACACCGGGTGTAGCAAAACAACGACTTTACATAATATTTTATAAAATATTGAAACTTAAAATCACACTATTGACTGTTATTTCACAGTTTGTAAAGATATAATACATTGACTGTTAGTCGACGACTTTGTACGAGAAAATGATTTCAGCTTTTAGAAAATTTACGTATAATTTTGCTTAATTTTAATGAAAATTTACATTTGAATTGCTCATAGGCATTAACATTACGTATTGTCTCTGTTATATCGGAGCAATACTTACAAGCCTGGTACTCATATTGATTGGGTCAAAGGTCATGAAGGAGGTGACCGATTAACCCTATCTTCGAGCTTAACCTCACATTGGACCTCAACAGTATGTGTAGCAAATTTGAAGTCTTTAGCTCTAACGATTCTGGAGTTATCGTGCATACGGACAGACGGACACATAGACAGGGTAAAATCATACAAACAACATTCGTTGTTTAATAATTGATACTGACAATATCTTTTACATCTTACATTTACATAGAATGGGGTAGTGATTACAAAATGTATTACGTATCTTTATACTGTATGCGCATAATGGGGTCAATTGAGAATTCATCTTAAAATGCGGACATTTCCATTAAGGAAACTATTAAAAAAATTTTAAACAGCATAAAATTAATACCATTTCAAGTTGAATATGCAAATCGATTTCTGAATAAATTTAAAAAAAAAATTGAATGAGCAATAATCGCCATAGCTTAGTTAACCATAATTGAATTTTTCGGTGGGTTTGTTCCTCAATTGTGTTGCATTGGCATGAACTGACAAATAAATATAAATATTGAATAAAAAGGGTTCTGCGTGCAAATTAGAATTACGAGAGCATTTAAAAGTAATTTGACGACAAGAAGAGTGCACGCATGTGAAGTTCTAGTGTTTCGGGGGTATCTGTTAACCTGTCCATTCTTAGTGTGTCTCTGTAAGTGTGGAATATGTTAAGAGGGAAGGCAGGAGAAAGCGACTGACAGTAGAGTGAATTGTGGAGTAATAGTAATAGTAGCTCGGGAATAGCATGAAATACACTGTACATATATTATTACAATATTACGAGCAAAGGTCGACTAGATGAATGATGTGTACGTAGAAATATAGTATTAGAATGTAGAGAATACCTGGTTAGGAAGAAAGCAAATAATACAGACCAGAGAGCAAGGGAATGGCAAATGGGCATGGAAATGCATAGTGATCCACGTAAGTTTCAGACAGAGAGAGTCCGCTTTAAGCCGAGCTATTTGATCCACACGGCAAAGGAACAACAGCCAATGTTCTTGTTACATGCAGCAAGCAACTCATGTGCCTCTCTGTTTTCTGTGTGTGTCTACTGCCTGGCTGAGGAAATACGGGAAAAGAAGCCTGGTCGGGTCCTCGGATTCGGTGCTTTCAATACAACTGCCTTCTTACCGTGTTCGTGTTAGTTGTGAACAACCTGTGGTCGAGATCGTTCCTTGTAAAGTTTTTCTCTCTGACTGAAACTTGAACGTCCACACAGAGTCAATTGACAATGTTCCATAATTCAAAACTTTTTGACACCTTCGTTTACACAATACAAATCCAAATTACTCAAAAATTACACGATCACTGAAAAAAACTCTGTGTAAAAATTCCTTGGTAAAAATTCACCCCAACGACAAGTTAACACCCGAGAGACACTTACCACCCGAAAAATTGGGATTGTGTTGTAAAATAACATGTTTGATAACTAAGTGAGGAAAATTGGACAGATTTGTATGCAAATTTGAGTTTTGCAGTGAAGAAACGTTGCGGAGTGTATGGTTAGTTAGGAGAGTGTTGTATATGGGCAACGTGATATCGCGGAACAATTCTTCGTGAATCAAATCCTTGAAGTGTAGCGAGATAGAGAGACGAAAAGAGAAGTGTTCTCACATCATTGTACTGAGAGACAGAAGAGAATACAAATGCACTCATAAACTTCAACTGTTCCATTTCCATTCACCCTTGTATTGTTATTATTGCATAACGGAGGAGAGAGCATCGACGAGTTTTGGCTGACTCGGTTGACGGCATGTAGGAAGTACATGTGTCTCTCTTGTGTTTGTTGGTCTGGCGAAAGCCGAAATGTCATAATGTAATGTTTTGCGAAAACATTCAATATGCATGTACAAATATGACATTTGGCACAGTTCTATTCTCACCACTTACTTATCGTTAGTCAGTTAAGTGGGGATTTTTTGTGTGCGTATGCAGTTCTCGTTGCACCAACCGAACTTTATGTAAAGTGGTCGTGGTACATGGGCTGCTATGACTCTCCTCCACGCTTCCATTCACACTCCTCCTGCTGCTCCTACCACATTCCACTCTAAACTGCCATACGGATTCTAAAATAGTAATGTGACGTCAAACTGCATAGAATAGTGGAAATATTTGGGGCAAAGCAAAGCAGAGCTAAGCTACTAGTGTGAATTCTCTCGTGAAGTGAATTGAGATAAACTTGGTGTGGAAAGTACACAATCCCGAAGTGTAACAGAGACGTACAACAAGTAATGCCAGCAGACAAGCAAGATCTGTTGTTGTTGTTGTTAGTGGTGGTGATACTTGATCTAGCACTGTAGCAGTGTAAGTAGCCAGTCCTTGTCTGCAACTTTCTTCAGACAGCAGACGGCTACATGGTGGACATTCTCAACACACTCTTACAATACAATATAATAATGCATTGTATAAAGTAGTGTCCACAGCCAAAAAGAAAAAAGTCCGATCGGGGGAATAACTAAAGTGTTGGAATAGAAAGAGAGTGAGAGGAATGAAGGCGGGATAGATCTCTAGCTACGTTATGAATGAGTAAAGTACTAAAGTAACAGCAAGGGAGAAAGTGATGCTGGCGGAGTTAAGTATGCCATGGAGCAGAATGGGAAGAACTTTTGTGAAACTGAAAAGGAGTGGTGGTCCTAGTGGGACATTAGATTTCGGTGACAGTGAGTTGTTGTGCCATTCGACTAAGATCGAAGAACGTGAGTGAGAAAGAGTTTTTCGCCAGTCTCTAGCTTGACTTGGCTCTCTCGTACTTTCTCCAGTTTTGTCTGTCCTTTCTGTTTGAATTTGGTCTGAAGTCCTGCGAAGGAACTGAAATTGCCCAACAGATTCCTACCTACTGTACCTTCCTGGTTCGGCCTACTGTACTTTAGTAGTGCACCTTTAAGGATTTACAGAAACTGTAGACGTGACTATTTGCACAGAGTAAACACTGAAGAGGGAAAACACTACAGACTTTAGTGCACAGCAATAATAATGACTCTACATACATAGAAACACACACACAACAAACAAACAAACAAACACGCAGATAGGAGCAGTGGTGGTGGTGGTGCTAGGTCGATCCCGACTTCTGACTATCTCCGCTTGTTTACGTGTGTATCAGCAGACTATGTGTGTTTACCGTGTATACACTCAAGGTATGTCTAAGGCATGCAGTTAAAGTAGATGCGATACACATGAAACTGCAAACAGAGAAATACTTGTACTCCCCGATTCCTGTGTACTTTATTGGTTCAAAGAGCATCTTATCTGTGTCGTGGCAATAATAGCAAAACTGTGCAGCAACGACTGTGTCTCTCTCCCACATCGCCACATACACACAAGTCTGCCTCCCATCCTTCCACCAACATTCACACAAATAAAACCAATTAGAACTTTTGAGGACGGCCAAATTAACTGTGCACGTCTCCAAGTCCATATATTTAACCGACTGTCTTACTTAAATCAGCCTTCGAAAAAGACAATACAGCCTCCACTGATCCATTAATTGACTAATTACGCTCTAATTAACTATAAGCTTGCTCAACAGACAGTTCGTATGTGAGGTTACCTTACCGCGTGTGTGGCTGGGCTAGAAAAGGCGATGAGATCGACAAAGAGTTTCTTTGTCGTTTAATATTATACTCTGCGTAGTGTAGCTGTAATAACTTCAGAACGATTTAAATGCGGCAAGAGCTGTTGTACTTAGACCAGCTTAGTGTAAAGCTGCATTATAATAAAAATTATATTTTTCACGGGCTGAATTATTAGAAAGAGCATTGTGCAAACACTGAAAATATACTATGACAATAAAAAACATTATTTGCTATTGTTATGGTGCATAATACTAGTCAAGGCACTAAAACTATATAGACTTTCATAGAGGAATCTACATTTGCCCAGCAAGTATAAACGTTGTTGACGAATGCATATAGCTGTGTTGTGTTGTGACAACATTCAGACTGTGACTGGCTGAAGGAAATGTTCAGAGTAGAATTGCAGATAAAGTTGTAAATAACATTAAAAAAGCATAGACAGAATTAATGTAAGAAAAAACTCATAAAATATTATACAATATAGATATACTGTAGCGTATGACTTGTTATATAGACGAGGAAGAAAGGTGAAGTGATTTTCTTGTTTTTTGTTACGTTGTGGGTTGCGTGACTGCAGATTGGTGTACTGTAAGTTGTGTACTACCGCATTGCACCGGGGCGAATTGAATCCATTATTTGCACTAGGAGCAGGTAATCGTAGACAGAGTTACAGAAGCAGAAGCGAGAAAATAAGAAATATAAAGTGAAAAAAGTCCTGAGGGGAGACTGAAAAGTGAAATCAAGTTATTTGTGTGAGAAAAATGTCAGTGTGAGAATGCTTGATCGAGTTAGAGGGTGCTGTGGTTATTGCCGCTACTGTTGTTAGTTGGGGTTGTGCGTGGTGAAGAATTAGAAGACTGCGAGGTGGTGGATGAGATGAGAGGTGAAGACCCATAAAAGAATGGGTTCTTGCAGAACAGTTCATTCAGTGCCAGTCTACGTGGTGTTGACAATGTTGGTTGTGGCTTTCGGAGACTTATTTATAACTCGAACAATGGGAAGTGAATTCCCCGAGAGGGAGTGTTGTGACTCAGTGTACCCTCAACAAGCATCCGGGTCACCTCACAGTGGCCACGGTGGCATTGCCCCGTCATATCCAGAAAATGTCCCAGTCACTCCTACAATCACCACTGAAGTTCCAGGTAGACTTTTCTCTATTTGCCTAATACCATTTGCATACCACGCAATTTCAGAGCAAACATGTAATAATAATAATTGCTGACACACACAATATTCTATGCTCAACCGTAGCAGCATTCGAAATTAAATTGCATTTGGCGTCCGCTGTATTCCTGCCGGGTAGTCTCATGGTCTACATAAACCCACTTCTTCCGAGAACAATATACTTAATACAGATATTATCCTAAATGTTCACTTGCATTCATTTACATTACTTTTGTATTGCGGTATTAGCAATCGTTACTTTATTTTATACAGGTTTGTTCACATTCTATGTAACAATATCCAAGGAGAAACATGAAAGAGTGTAGTATACGCTCATGCCTGCGTTTCATACAATTACTTTAAAAGTAGTTTCTTTTTGTTTTTGTTTGTGGCTTTCTGTCGCACAGTTAAGCTCTGTTGAAAGTACACTTATATTATACGAGGGTATATTTGTAGCATTAATATATTACTATTATGTCGCTTTTTGAAACTAGTCGATATCCGCAAAAATACATTCACAAAGGCGGATCGACTTTCTCCAATATTAAAACAATAAAAGGAGGAGAAGGGTTGGTTGTTTGATAGGCATATGGGGGTACTAATAATGTAAGTATATTTCTGTACATCTGAATAAGTATATGTGTAGTGTGTATGTCAATGCAATTTACTTATAAGAAAAAGTATACATGTAAGTACATACAATGAAAAACATGAACAAGAAAGTGTTTTTCTTCTGTCGTCGACTGGGCTGCTTTCTTTTCACAGCATCGTAAAAACTCGAATATTTTAAATAAGACCAATGCTCAAGTGACGACTGATAAAGTTGTCTATTTTTTCCCTTTCTTTGTTTCCTTCTGTAATACCATTATTGTCTTAGTTTTTCCTCCTTACTTTCAGAACACAGATGGATTATTACTATGCTTATTGCAATGAGACGAGGTAAAGGAAGTTCAACGAAACTGTAGACTAGCACGCTATAATCTATTTACATATCTGTTCTACTTAGACTACTAGGACAAGTCGGCTGGTCAAGTAAAAACTAATAATTTTATCAACCAACATCGTGTGCATTATTATAATATATGATAGAAAAATAAATGTCTCGTTAAGTAGTTGCATTTCATGGTATATTTCTCTATTCAGATCCAATTGCTTTATTTAAGCTCTTTCCATTTTGACGACCCATTTTGCCTGTGCTACTTGACTGTAGCATTAACCAATTATGTTAAATATTGGAAAACAGTTACCGATGCTGTTGTAGCAAAATTATATAATTGGCTATAATTTCAGATAGCTAGAGCTTTATCTAATTATGACTAGTTGGATTCACGATTGATAATACAAAGCGGCAGCCGCTACCGCTATGAATACCTTTAGTATATAAAGCAATCAAATGCTATCAGGAAATGTAATGAAAAGAATTCAATATACAATCTCTCCAATCCGTTGTCTTAACAAATATTGTTTCGTTACTGGTAGAATCCTCACCACTATATATTTTATAGCTACCTACTACCTACTACAAAAAATCCCTCATAATATGGCTGTGTATGGCATACTTCCTTACAAAGATAAATGGAAACAGAATAATAAAGGTACGCCTTTGCAACGTCGTCTGACAGAAGGAATCAAATAATAAGTAAGTCCTATTTGATTGAGACAACATGCAATATATTTCTAAACAGTGTGTTAGCCTGCGAGTAAACTCACAACAGGCAAAATATATAGGAAGTGTAGTAACTATTATCAAGGTGATGGCCATATGTACCCAAAGTTCGCAAATGAAAAGTTCTATTTATTATTTTGTTAGTTACAGATAAGAATGCTATTATTGTTACCTCATTCAAATAATGTAATAATTATGTAGAAGTAGAATACAATGTGATTCGTATTTTATCCATGCAAGTAATGAGGTTCATTTATCTGTAACTCGAGCAACGTACTCGAAACGCCCCCATATGAATTTATATTAGTTGACATCCTGTTGTTTGTTGGAATGTATTTGAAATTTGTACACAACATTTAATGATAATTCAGATACATAGGTACATACATTGACAGATAGACACAAACCATTTTTATAAGGCAGCTTCGCTACTTAATAAAGGCACATGAAAAAGTAATCAAATCATTTATTATGGTTACTTGGTAGAATTCTTGGATTAATATCAGATAAATAGATTCTTGAAAATACAGTAGTAAATAACGTTGAGTATTAAGTTACTGTGAAGTAGAAATGTATTACTCATAAGGAATGAAGGAAATCAATTTGTCTTTGTAATGAATCGTTTGTAACGGTGAGGTACAGTCCTGGATTCATTAGTGATTGTTTTGTAATGAAACAGTTTCTAATCAAAAGTATTAGAAAATTAAATTAAGTATATTCTTCCTAGTACACAGATATAGTATAAGGTTGGCATTAGTATTAATAGTAACCACCTTCATTACTGAAAACGTCATACAATTACTGTGGAAATTTCATTCATGTACATCACTATTTCTTATTTAACACAAAGCTTAACGATAATACCGATTGTAGACAAAAGTACTTAGCGTTGCATTAAAATGTTCTATACAATAAAACAAGAGAGGTAAACAAATAAGAGTGTAGTTGCTCAATATATGAAAGAAGGTAAGTAAGTGACTTGTTTGTCTACAAAGTAAATGACCGTTGCCTGCGAATTTAGTAGTGTGTTGCAACATTCCATATAAAATTATACTGTCCTACCAGCTTAAACAGTCTAGATTGTCAGGTCTTATTGTTAGCTTGAGCTTGTAACAAAGTGGAATGAACATGGTCAAAACAAAAGGGATATCATTTAAGTAATTGCTGCAAAGAAAAATGTAGCTGCTTTGTCTGTAACCTTTCACAACAAATTACTACTATTATAGTACTACAATTTATGGTACATGAAGTGCAATAGCAGCTTTTTAGGGAACATTACTGGTCTTGAAAATTATATCTTGCATGAAAAATTGCAGTTTTATCGAAAGTTACCTTTGAGTTACACTAAATAATTACTTACTGCCTTGTGTTGTATTTCGTCGTACCAAATATGATAATAAGACGATTTAACTCGGTATTAAGGAAAAAATGCGCGTTTAACCATTTTCACACAAATCGTAGAAACTATTTTCTAAATAAAGTTATAAATTTTAGCTTTTTCCTTTGCAACTTTGAACGTGCGGGAAGTGAATAAGTGAGATTCCTCTTTTCTAAATGGTGAGCTATTCGTGGAGCAGCAGTGCTGTTTTGACATTTGTAAATAGTTAAAGGGAATGTATCATGGGGTGCACTGTTAAAGTTGGTTGCATTGCGTGTGGACGTGTCCATTACATTTTGGAATCCACATCGTCCAGTTGCAATGATTATCATTCCTTCCTCGTCCAGTTCAGCCCTCTCTTTCATTACATTACCTTAGATACATTATTTAGAAAGCTGACGAGCTTTTACCTTACCTACTATTAACTTGTACACATTTACAACATACCCATACTCTTTATTTCATGGAGAAGTCCAACTTGCTCTTTTGTTGGTGCATTTTCTTCCAGTCGTTGCTCTCACTTAACTTTTAGCCAGCTAATAATATCACCTTTCTCAACGCCAGGCAAATCTCTGTTCTTTCAGTTCATTTTATTTCCAGATGAGTGTTTTAATTTAACACTATTATTTACTTTTGTCCTCATATTATTCTTTTCCCCCAGTACCATTTCATAGAAACACTGTGATTTCATGTGAAATTTGAAATGTAAGAATGAAGGAGTGTGGTAGGAGTATTTGTAGTTGTAGTTGTAAGTCAAATCATCTCACAAATCACTAAGGTGCCTCATCTCCAAGACATGGGCGTTGGTTTCCATACTATGCCAAAATATTTCATAGTGAAAGCCAAGTGAAAGTGAATTGTTCCTCGTGTTTACTTTCCCATAGTGTAAATAAATAAATGAAATGGGAATATTGCTAAAGAAAATAGTTGGGTAGGGAAACCGGAATGGCATTAAGGTAACTGTGTGTGTGTAAAGTATATAAGAGCGCAGTAAACACAAAACACAGTCACTACGAATATTAAACTTTGATAGTTCTGTGAACGCCATAGGGTTATATAGTAATAAACCATTCAAACCTGCAATAAAGTAGCGCAAGAATATAATATTATTAACTAACTATAAGTCACCAAAGGGTTGTCAAATAGATTAGCAGCAGAATAAATATTCTTACTACATATTATATTTAAAAACGTTATTTCTCAAAATATTTAAACATTAGCGGTCGTCTTCAAATTTCAAATTTGGCGGTTTTTACTTCCAAACAAATAGAATTCACTTAATAGTATTAAAAATGCAGTGTATTGCTGAGGCTGTGCTAACACAGTAGTTATTCTGAAAGGTCAAAGTTGATGAAGGAGTTGATCGATTGACTCCATTTTTCAATGGGACCTCTCTTGTGATCCAGAGATCACTAATGAGAAGATTGAACGAATTGTGTTCATCCGTTCGGGAGTCATAGAGGCCTCCGGCGGACGGACGGACAGACGTAGACACCAATGTTATCAAGTAGCTTGCGCTACTTAACAATTACAGCTCTAGTTTATACTGATGTGGAACTTTATAGTCCTTGGCATTATATCGTTTTTGCTGTGAACTCTTCTAACATTTATAATAATGCATCCTGTTATGTTCCTTTGTGAAGAATGAAATGAAATACTTTGTGCAAGGTTTGATATGTAGCTGTGTTGTTCGTTGTACTTATTAGATTTAGACTATATGTGGACAAAACTGAGGAAATCATGTGCAAAGAAATATATGTGGTTGTGAATGAATTTCCAATAGGTCTTCGTTCTAATTCCATGGAGTATTGATTGAAGACTTACCTGGAAATCGACTTAAGATCCATGTGATAGTATCCCGATGGAAGTGTGCTGTATACAAATCTCAAGCAAAAATGCACTATACGACTATTATAATGTATACTTTTCTTTGCCGGTAGTACTAAAGACCTTTGGTTATATTAAACCTACTCTAAAATATGTAGGTAATTTTTTCCAATAGCACCTCAAGTTTTCCTATAATATTTTTATTACCTCGTATATGTTATATGTGGAAATATAGGTAGGTAAGTGTTTATCAGCTGAATGTATAGTATGTACTGTTTACTGCAAATGGTTATACAAAATATTTGTGTTTCTTTTACTAGGACGGTAAATAGGATAAATTTTCTTAGATTTCAATCACATGCAACTTCCAGTCACTTTGATTTCTATCTATTATTCTATCTACAAATATCGATGTTAGACAGAAACATTAGTTTACATCTAAACATTAGTTTACATCTAAGCTTTGCTGGACTGATTTTGTTCGCCATGCAAAGATTCAACTTTCGTTTCACTTTGGGAATCTATTATTCTTTCCGCTCATCTGTCCTTCCCGTGTTATTTTTCTTTAGTGTGTTTTGCAGCGTAACGTTCATATTACAAATACACACAGTTTGACTGTTGGAAAATAAATTCACTTAAACTACTTTTAGCAAATGTATTTGCATCTGAGTGAAATTCTGTTTGATATGCATATAAGACAAGAAACTACTGGAGTTATATTATAATGTAGCTATACATTTAAGACTATGTAAGGTAAATAGTACACAAAGAGAATCACGTAAGTGCAACTTAAGTTGCGAGAAAGTGATGAGAAACAAGTGATGATTCTTGTGAAAGAACACGTTAGAACGCTTCCATTTCATTTTCGTCTTGATTCTATTCCATTAGATTCCAAGTTGGAACACCTTCCATTATTTCTCATTATTCTTGTCCCACACGCAAAATCAGCTTACCTTAGTTCTCCAGTCAGTCAACTGACTATTGATATATCACCGACAAGTTAACTATGTAGAAAACGGCAAATACATTACCAAATGTAGTTCCGAAATACCAAATATAGTGCTTAAGCAGTAAATAGTTAAAAACACAGATAGCTCAGCCGAATGCCCAATAGAAAGGTGGTGAATTTCTTGTGATGTCGACAAAATCCTATATAGGAATTGATTTATTTGCAAATAACAGAGTACAACTCTAATTCTAAGGTGTAGTCTGTGTCTATCTGTGTAAAACGGAAAACAAGAAGATGGAAAACAGAGCAGTAGTCATGTTGTAGTCGTAGTGGGAGTTGTTTTGCAATGATAGTTCAGTTGGCGTGGCATGGCGTTGCAGCTCTTCGCCTTCATTTTTGCATCATCATCTTATTGTTAGTCAAATGCCCAAGCAATAACTTTGACGCATCAAATCCATCATCAATCATTGAAATTGGTTTATATTTTCGTGATGCTTTTCTTCTAGCTTCTTACCTCCCTATCAACACTAAACTACATTATCCCAAGTAGCAACTAACAAACTCGCAAATCCTTTTTCCATTTCACATTCTGTCATTATAATATTATTTTCGTACATGCATGTCGTGCATTTATACAGCAATGCTTGTTCAACTCTTCCGTGTAGTTATTAGCTTCAACAAAGGATGGGTAGGAAATAAAAATATATATTATTCGGAGTATCTTTCTTTTTCTTAATAAAAAGATGATGAAGATTCTGAAGAACATTTTTCTTTGCAACAATGATAATAGTTCCACAGAGATAATTTTTGAAATGAGAGAATTGATTGGATTTGCACATAATATGTACATGTCGAAATTTTGTTAGTGATACAATTTTTTTATTATGTCTAGCAGGGTGTGTATGCATTACTCTACTGCAATTCTGAAACTCATATTCGCTAAACATGATATTTTTACACCGATTATAATATAATGCTGTACTACACTTATACTGTATGTGAGTTTTATTAATCTGGAAACATTTCATGTGGAAGTGCTTATTCGTGTGTATAGTAAAAAAGGATTTGTTATGTTACTATAATATTTCCGTAGCTAAGGTTAATACATATTAAAATTACACAACATGAAAATTTAACAAGTTGATAAAGACTTTCTACAGCGACATATTTTTGTTAATTATGGATGAAGCAAGAGAAAGTTTTGCATGCTGAGTAATTATTACCAGACTTAGGTTTACATAGGGAAAGTGTGAGAGAGATACATGAATTTACAGTTCAAAGTGCACATTACTGTATTTAGTCATTACTTGTCGTTCTATTCTATGTGGATTCACTTGAATTTCTTTGTAGAGACAGTTGCTTTTGTTCAATTTCGATGTACGTACTTACAAAGTGCTACATAGTAGTGTTGTTAGTACCACTTGAGACGAGTTTGCCACTTGACCCTGTACTTTTGCCGAGGAGGCTTAGGTAGGTTCACTGAACTCGCACATTTGATTTCATTTGGCCGTGATAACCAACTATCCAGTCGAGTGTGTGTATATACACAGAGATGTTTAATACCTAAAATAAGTGAAGTCTGTGTTTTACACATAGATTCTCTCTCTCTCTCTCTCTCTCTTCTCGTATATAAGAAGTTCGCAGCCATCATTTCAAAGAACAAGGCTGCAGCGGTCATGTGTTTCTACTTTGCGCAGGTAGCCTTTGTTAATATTTCATTACTTTCGATTGTGAGGTCTGGATGGAGTCTTTAGTCCACTTATAGTCACTACAACATAAGTAAACTACAGAGCACGTCGCATTTACATGTTTTTGCCCGCAGCTCTCTACACACTGTAGGATTTCTGTGAAAACACAGAGTTTTCACGTGTCTCCAACACTGACGGCAATGCAACGAGAGGAATAGTGGTAGTAGTAGAAGTAGTAGTGGCACAGCAGTGTAGTCGTCCATCCAACCAACCAGTCAAAACTTCTCAACTTAATGCATACTCTAAATCCCATCGCCTCCAACTCATTTGGATGTACTCAAAAACTACCGTCTGTACACACTAATTCTGATATCCACCTTTCTATTTAATATTTAGTAGTACCTTCTAATGTGTAATTAAGGGGTGACGTCCGTGAATGTATACACTTTCCAACAAAAACACAAAACCCAGTTGTTTCCAGCTTTTGAACAGAGCTACGCCTTTCATTGTCTCTGTCTCATAATTGTGACTGAAATGCTAAATTTTTTATCATCTTCTTTGGCGTCCGTTTGTCTGTGTGATTGCTAAGTAGCACAAATCATTTTCAAAGATTCGCATAACAGGTTAAAATTATACCATTTACAAAATTCAAAAAACTGTACTGTACATGTACAGGAATGAAATACTTTCAAGTGTATTCAAAAACTCTTTTACATATTACTTACAACCTTCCATGAACTTAATCAACAGCTTTAAGCTAGTTGGAAACAATTTCATTTTACATGGAAATGTAACCCAAAGTCGTATAATTTATAATTATTTTACCTTTTACACTTGACTGGTATTTGAAGAATGCTTCAATTTTTCGTTTGTTTGATGTTTACATCTATCGAAGTAGAAACTACGAAGCTGACTTACAGATTCACGTCATATTTGTGTATTTTTAATTTAATGAATTGCATCCAGGAATGAAACATTGGAGCACATTTTTTACATTTCGATTTATTAAATAAATAAACAACTTGTCAGTAGTTGCCTGCACAATGTGCAAACTGCCTTGGTTTCACTAATGTCTGTGGGTATATAATATATAACACACACTACACCGCAGCAGTTGAAAAAAGTAAAAATGAATAATTTCGCAACAATGACACTGTCCATATAGATAATATATTTATAAAGGCATTATTGAGTTTAGTTGTTTCAGGTAGACTGAATTTGCTAATTTATACAAAGGTGGATACTTTATGGCTAAAGAGAAACAATAATGTGTGTCTGCTAGGCAGAATGTAATTTTGAAGAGTTTCTAAGCAAACATTATGAGTGTGCACGCACACATTAGTGTATAATGGGAATAATGACTGTAATGGAAGAAGAAGTGTTGGGAGTGAGAGGAATGATATTACTGGTTGTATTGCAGCATGCAGTAAGTGAAAATCCTCGGTGAATGTAAATAATTCACTTGTAAATTTAAATGGGAAGGTAAACGTGGATAAATAGTGTGAGTAGGGAAAAGACAGAAGACATGAGAAGGATAGTGAAACTGATACCTCTGGGGTCTACTCGGCTTTCTTTTAATGTACTATATAATGTGCATCTGCATTACGTATGGTCTGCCTAAGTGCCATTTCAACCTTACATATGTTGTTACTTATGGTTATGATATCGAGTGAAGCTGTCTAGATGGAATAATGGAAAAGGTTTGCTCTCCCATGCCGATGCACATCATGCACCACATACAACACAATGCACATATCTACCAAAGTAAGTAAGTGAGCACAAATGTAAGTAGTCCTCCATCCTAAAACTACAAATACACCACCCTACCTGTATTTATATGTACCCCTAGCATAGAAATCGCACAATTCTGCTACTGTGTCAGATATACATGGGAACGCCATAAGAAAAGTAGCAAATGCACTATTTCTGTGTATGGAACCATCTGTATCGCATTATATTATTATTACTGCTCACATTTCACTCTCTCTCTCTCTCTTTCCCTCTTTTGCTGAAACACGACCACACTGTGTACATACATTCAACACTTACGCAACGATGATATATTTATACCTACCGCATCCCATTCCCTAAACTGATCCTATTTCTTTCTGTTGGCATTTTATGGACATATAGCATCGCATTTCCATACTTCCATGATACTACTACACTTACATAATAGTAATACCTCCACTTAATTCTATTGAGCAGAATTCCACTTTCCTACTTTCTCCGTTTGTGAAACTATACTATTATTTTCTATCGCATCGTCTGTAGTAGAGCTGTATATACTTATCGTAAACTGCAGTTGGCTCAAGACTGAAAACTTTGTATTAGCACTTGGCGCTTGACCTGCGCTACGATAAATGGCCACTATTTGCAATAACAAATGCTACTCAGTGAGCAGTTTATTATTATGAATCAAATTTTATAAGCTACTACTGTACTTTGTTGCATAAAGCTAGCTAAAATACAATACGTCAACTTATAGTTTCAGAGTTGTGTGTGTAGTAGAAGTATATATAATGTACATGACTATGTCGTGACCCAACCATGAATTTACATAATGTTTGGCAAATGCAACCGTCCGTCGACTCATCCGGTTTAGTTGATTTAAAATTAAATCGTTATCACAAGCTGCATCATTAATATGTGTAAACACAATTAGGGAAGTATTCATACGTTATTCCTTCGAAATATACACACCCTTTGCTTAAATACTCACACTTTCCCCACACTTGCTATCAACGAACAATAAATATTCACGAGTTGTAATGGAAAACTAAAAGCTACAACCTCACAAGTACTTTCTGAAAGGAAAGTATACTGCAAGCTCCAATTTTACAACAGCAATGTGAATGGAATTGATTCGTTTAATCTTTTATTCTATTCAATTAGTTAGTAGTTTAAATCGTGTTGTCTTTTATGTTTTGTTGTAAATTCGTTTCGCATGAAAATCAATCATAACATTCTTAAAAATTTACGACACGAATGGCTACTTGGACGTGTGAGAAATTACATATATAGGTAGTCTACAGTAGAATTTGTATGCATGTCACTAACTCGAGGTCTTCAATTATGGCTTGCTATATGTATTTACATAATTTCTGATGATCACTTGAGCAATTGACTTCAAAATTATACCTTTAATCTTTCCAATTATAAGTGACAGTTTTAATCAAGTTATGACTGCTTAAACAAGTATGCAATTTTTATAGACGCTACCATTTGCCAAGTATGAATTTGTATTGGGCTTCTTTCAGTGTTGGTTTTCTGCATAAACATCGCAGTATCAATGTATTTGCCGTTGACAGAATAAACCAATTAAAGACAATTTAACCGGGTAAACAAATTTAAATTGACCTACTGAAAAAGGATTTCAAGGTGTGGACGAAAAAAGGTTTAGAACACATGCCCAAACGTATCGCATATATTTGTGCTCATTTTACTATAAATTTACGCTATGAAGAGTGCGATTTATTAGCATTGAGACACGCACTTAGAATGTGAAAACCCAATTACACCTGTAATTATTACTCAAATGTCAAAAATGTGTACAGAAAGGTTAACTCGTAGTATTGGTCTAATTAAATTTATTCATTGCTTGACAGAAGTTTGTTCTTTTAATAATGGGAAGAGAACAACGTGGATATTTTAGTTCAATTATTTAAGACTCTTTTTAATTTGTAAGGTTCCTACATAAAGTGTTTGAAGTGTAGGTATAAAAATTATGCATATTCCACTATAATTTATGTTATGATATTAATTCCGCGTAAGTAAGAACTTTTATCAAACTCAATGTAGTATGCTCAAGCTTAAGTGTATATTATAAATAGTATTCCTATATACCTATATGTATATTACAAAAATTGAGTCAGAAAGACGACTTCTCTACCAAGTTTTATTTCAAGGATTAAATAGGCAATTAACATTTGGTCCCATTGTTCAAGGATTTATTTCATTGGTACGTGACATAACATCTTAATATCATGCTTCGTCCATCACTACATGCACTCTGGTTTAAAATGATACTTCGTCACAGTTTTTAATTCGAATAATTTACAAAATGACAACTAATAACAAATATTATTATATTAAACATATTCTTATACAGATGGAACATTTTCATGTTTAGAATTTTTGCCGCTACATAAATTCCTTTCTATTTTATCTTTCTTACATTTTAAGTTGATTCTGACATATTTTTGCTGTCGGACTACGCAAAAACAAAAACTTGGTAGTAATTGTAATGTTTCCAAAAAACGGGTTGTCTGGAAAAAGATAAAGAGTCTTCATTCAATGCCACCATGTATACGCATAGCAGCACATCACACTGTTCTGCGACTTCACATGATTCCACATATATCATAACTAAAAATAAAACCCCAACCCGTGGCTTGCCCCCATATTTTTCATACCATTGCGTCTTATATATATATTCATCTCTATATTCAAAGCTATGAATTATTTCTCTAGAATAACGCTTGCCTTTTAATGTAAACATTTCTGTCTGTAATATTTTATACAATACAAGTTTGCATCTGTCGTCTGAGTGTGTGACTCGTCTTCCCCCTCTCTGTATTCTCTTACTCAATGTCCATGTTAGCAGCCGGGAAGGGGAATGGAACTGAGGAAATATTATGTACATACGCGTAATATGAGGAAGTCACAAGATGGAGAAAGTCACCAGAGTAAGAATTGGTAATGCCCCGTATTTGACTACGAAGGCGGCTGCACTACTGCTCCACACCAATCTAATATAGAAGAAAATGAAAACCTTCAGGTTGTCAGTATTGCATTGAATTGGCAAAGTGAAACTGCAGGGTGAAATTTCCATGCGGAAAAAACGACCAAGTGGACGAATGAAATTGTGTTTTCGCTTCATATACTTTATACAGAGAAGAGTTCTAGTTCATTCTGTGAGACCTGTGAGAAAAGTACACAATTCTTGTGTTGTATATTTGTGTTACATGCATTTCTCAAGGTGACTGATACAATACGCAGACAGGTATTACAACTTTTTCACAGTGTTTTCTTCGAATATATCATTGCCTTTCAGTACTGCTGCACCTCTACATTTCCTATCTGCTCCAATTGCCTGCTTCGAGTGCAGAAATTGGAATTTTCAAAGTAACTGGGTGTCTTTCAGAGGAAGTACATTGCATTTAGATGCTTACTTATATATACAGTTGACACAGACAGTCCCCACCCCCCACAGACGCAGTAGACACTTGTAGTAGCTCAGTCTCATAACCAATCCTTAGATTTTATTAGTCTGCAAAGATTACATGCCTAACATGCCGGTATAACTGAAATTGCTTAAGCAACGGTCAGTGACTTTAGACTTTCTTTTAGTGTAGGCAGTGCTTCACACACAGTAGAGATCACTCATACGTCATTTTAATTCCAATCGTAAAAACCTGCGGTTTTTATTGAATCGGGATTTCAGCTGATTTCATTTTAGCTGAACCAGCATAATACGGTAAATGTTATTACAGAGTAGACCCGATAGACGCAAAATCTTATTTTCCGTCATAGTCATAACATACATATAATTTTTCGTTATAACAGTAGGTCTGGTAGGTGTACTCATACATATACGAAACACATGCAATCAGGCAAACGTGCTATCATTACTTTTGGTCTTGAAACCGGCTTCCTTTTTTTCCTTTCATAATACGCAGTAATTATTTAATATTGGACATATAATTAGAAATTTACAGAAATAAATGCAAACTTAGCCTTCCAATAGACCACTAGAACCCGTTTACTAAGTTTGAAGTAATTATCTCAAACCGTTCTTGAGTTATCGTTCAAACAGACAGACGGACAGACACGAATGCATTCCCATACAGGTAACTTTGTTACTTAATAATGAGGCTTGAATGATAAAACTTTTAGCTTGCAAATTTTCAATACAAAACGTTATCACTGCCATTATTGTGCAAATGGTGGACGTTGAAATGATAGAGTAACAAGAGACAATTAGATTAAAACCGTGTGGGTAGAATCGATATATAAACACGTTATTTATTTTTCTGTTCTAGTACACGAATATGTAGTTTTCCGTATTTTTCAAAGCTATACATGTATAAGTACGAGAAAGTGACTGCCAGATTGAAAGAATGAGATGAAGTTGTTTTCTTGTTCTGTTTTTGAAAGATGGAATCATACAAGCCTGTCAATTTAGCGTAGTTTTACTTTGGCAAACTTGAAACTATCTGTGCGCACACTAACAATAGGCAAGTGACCTATCAATCGTATTATGTGTATATATGTGTAGATAAACATCAGAAGTGACTTAAAAGTAAGAGAGGAAGCATTTTTATAGCACAACTAACATTTATTCATCCCCATATTTCTCCTTTAGACGTATTGTGCCTCTGAGTCCCTGGGAGAGTGAAGTTATATGAAAAATGCGTGAATGCAGTGTTTGTGTATTTGTAGACGAGGAAGATCATAGGAGGGCTAGTAGTAATTCTATGGAGAAGGAGTTAGACAGGCGGACAGTAAGGGAAAGCTGAGGAACACGTCTACAGATACCACGCAATGTTCAATGCTCAACGTGGCAATCGGAATTCACATTGTCGCCAGTTATATCCCTTTTCTTTGGAGATAAATGATTTCCCAGGAGGCTGTGTGTGTAGTAAGAACCAATCTTTGCTTTCTATCAGCTGCCAAGTGTCACCTCCAGTTAGTGTTCATATTGACACACAGCTGTGTTTAGACAACTCTATGCCATTACTACTATCTTCATCTTATAACTGGAGTGTGCTACAAGAGATGGATTGTAGCTGCCACACATATATATATGCGAATAATATGCTTTCCTTTACATACGAAGAGGTATCTGTGTTACAACGTACACAAGTGTGCTATGCATTGACAACCCTCCTATGCAATCCTTTCCTATACATAATATTATGACGACAAGTTCTTGGTTCACTTTCAGCATACACACAGAGAGACACACGATTATACTTTTAGTAAATAGGAACACAGAGGCTTAACAGAGCTTGCCAGTCAAAAGTATCTCTCTGTGCACAAAACGCACACATTCCCATACAACAGAGAGATGTCTTTTCTTGAACTGCATTCTTTAGCTTTGCTTGTGCTCTCTGTTTACTACAACAAGCTTCTTTCTTTGCTTTTATTTTGGATACCGGAGGATTTGTGATTTTCATCCAATTTTACCTACAGTGTATTCATACCTAGTTATATAGAAGATTTATACACTACGTGTTTCTATTTTATTTCCTTCGTCTCTACCACTCCGAGTTGTTCTAGATGTTTTTTCTCTTCGCCTCCTTCTTCTTCAAATTCGTTTTTATCTCTGTGTGCCATCTTCTTCTGTGTATCTGCTGATTCTGTGTAGGAAATACTTGTGCATGTATTATGTAGTAATATTCCATCGCATCCGCATCAAATATTATGAAATCTATCATACCATTAGTGCGACGACATGAGGATCTTTTGACTAAATCTCCACACGACAGTTCTCCTTAATACTTACTTGTGTTTATGTGTTTGACTATAAAACGAGAATGATTTAAAGCTGGATCACCACGTATCAATGTGCAATGAAAGGTTGTGTATATCACGAGGGTGAATGGAGTAATTGCGTATATCTACGTGTGCTTCAATTTGGGTTGTATTCACGCAATGCACACTCTGTCAACTAAGTGCTGGGTAAAATGTTTGCGAGGACGACTTGACTTTGCTAAGTCTTGACGTTCTATCTTCAGTCTCAGTTAGTTCTCATAGTTGATTGCTCCCTTCGGCGACAAATTAGTTAATATCTCCATCAGAATATAAATGAAGAGTTTATCGTCAATCTCTACGAGTCTCCTTGTCTCCGATGTAGTTGCGTAACAACGGAGCTTTCTCTCCACGTCTTCTTTCTCCTTTGTTGAAACATGTCTCTTGGATTGGCTTTGCAATGAATGGGAAAAGATTTGAGCACTAAAGCAAAGTCAAACGACTATAGACGTGGATGTTTCTTTAGAGAATTCAAGGCGCTCCAGTTAAATAATTTATAACTTTTTTCCAATTTTCTCCTGTGTCACCGTATCAGTTACTTGTAGTATTTTTCTGTCATGAATATTATGGTGTTTTCTGAATTATGAAAATCGACATGCTGTATAATATATTATGAATATTTTATTATTTCTCAACAACATATAAAGGAGAAACTGTTATGGATATTTTATTCGTCTTTTAAATAAGGTTACTAAAAATAATTGAAAGCGAGTCAATTTAAAAGTACAGTGATAATTTCCATAACCCGTTTACAAATAGAAGGTTTCACTTTGCACGAGAGATTATTCAATTTCTATGAGAGTGGGTCTACTTGGGGATTGAATCTCAGAGGGAAAACGCAGCTGTAAAAGGATTTTCATAGAAAATGAAATTAACGCTGACAGACTTACATAGCAATTTTGAAAATGGTAAATAATGCATAGAGGATTATTGGTAGAAATGTTGGAAATGTTTGAGATTATTAGCAAGAGCGAGTTTGCGAGAGTATTTGTAGATACATGTGTTGGCAAAATGAGACGTCATGATGACTATGAATGCTGATGACCGCTAGGATTGTTCACAACAATATTTATTTTGTGGCAGTAGGATTTTTCTGGCTGTTCCATTTATTAGCCGTCCTCTATATATGGAGTGTGTCTGTGTGTGTATAAGTAAGAGCAAATGTATTATATACGCACACGCCTGTTCTTTGAGTGTATTTGTAATTGCATTTATACTCGCCGTATTTGTTCGTACGAGTAACAACTAGTGGAGAATCCTTCCGCAGACTAATTTAATCTTGGTTTCCGCCCGATGGGCAAAGATCCCGTATTTTTCATCCAAAGTGATGTTTTCTCTATTAGGTTCCCTGTTTACCATTCATCTCCGTCGATAGAACTTGTGTTTCCTATTCATACACATCCGTGGAACACACTACGCTACTCTATTCCACTTCAGAGTCAGACCAACTCCGTCCAGATCCGCCCTCCCTCAATTCACATGCCGGAGAACTTTTCGTCCCAGTTTCATCTCATTTACTATCTTCCTTATTCGTCGTCCCAGTCGTCTACTGCTACTTTCCTCAATTCTTATTTTCTTTACTCGTCTAAAAAGTTGATTTCAAATCTGCAATTGCACTCCGCCGAGTTATACAAACTCCACACTCAGATTTTCATTTGTTTCTCTTTCTATATACATGCAGAGACTGCAGCCTCCATTTATTCAGTGCAGTTCTTTCTTATATGCATATATTATCTCGCTGTAACAATATTTAAATGAAAAACAATGCTGTTTGTACTGGCTGTCATCATCCTCATCCTTTCTCTCCAGAAATTGAAATTCTGATTTCAGTATAATATTTCCCTATGTCTTACCAAAACTCAAATCCCGTCTTAATCTACGCAGAGGCTTGCATGATATCTAGGATAATCACTTTCCAATTTCAAGGCATGAAATAATTAACTGAAAATAAATTAAAGTTGAGACTAATAAATGAATGTCTATTACACAGTATGAGCAGCACTTTATATTTCTAGTGGACGTACATTTTACGACGTGCATATATAATACTAATATAATATATGTATGTAGATGAAGTACATAGAAGAGTGCGGAATATTTTATAAATCTCAAACCGTGAAATGCAAAGATTCACATTGCTCGCACGTGTAAGTAGTGAACATATTATTATTTTGTGTCAGAAGGAAAAAAATGAAAATTCAATTCTGAATGATAGATACAAGACAACCACGACACGATTCTTGTTGTTTCTGTGCTCATATGTAGTAACATGGTTGTTTCAACAGCTTTGTGTAGTTTTGTTTGTCCCAGTTGCTGAAATCCTATGGCGAAAACTGGGAAATGGAAAAGAATTTCGGTGTCACAATCCAAGCTGAATCTAAATCCAAGATTCAGCTCAGGACTTCTGTTTAGTGCTCCCGGTTTTAGTTGTGCTTCAGTCCGTTTGCAGTCTTTGCAGCTAAGACCGGTTGACTTGAGCTTAGTCACTTGAATTGTATGTATGTGCAAGCTTTTGCTTTCCTACTTACAATGCAATCCTTGTAGTTCATCCCCTGTTGAGTAGTTGAGTCTTTCTTCCAGACGAGGACGACGCAGCGACTGTGACTAACACTATGTCTAATATACCTACGTGCTCCCTATTCTTCTTTAATCATTTTCACTTGACGCCCAAAATACTTATTCTTCCCAACATACTAATCATTGCAAGTCACTCCTAAACTATAACACGCAATTACAATAATCAAAATTTTCTAATCATCATACAGTAAAATAAAATAAATCCATCCGGAAATATCCTGAAATTTTATTCAATCATAAGAGGAATCCCATTTGCAATTTATAATTCATATGATTTTATTTTTTTAACCTACAGCTAAAGCCATCCTTACTATTTTACTACATTAAATTACGGATTTATAAATGATATTATTTCAATCATATAAGAGTAATTACCTACCATTTGCAATTAATAATAATTAGTATGATTTTTTTAACCTATAGCTCAAATCATCCTTACTATTTTGCATTGAATTACGGATTTATAAATAGTATTGTATTGCTGTGTTTTATGTTTTACTTTTGGGAATATATTGAATGACACTAGCTGTGAATTGTTATTACAATTTATTGAATGTTGATATTTTTTGCAGTTGATTTATGTGACATTCGAAGCTATACAAATACTTGCGTATGTGTTACAATAAAATTTTATGTTTAAAAAATATTTTACTTTGATATGAATAGCCTATAGGTGCTTTTATGCGGTGATAATATTATCGAGTAGAAATATATAGGTTGACAAAAAGCTAGCACCTTACGTTTAGCAAGTAGGTATTTGCATTTTGTTTGAAAATCCCGAAGGAACTCCTCTTTCTTTCATGCCTAGACGTTGAATGTGGCATAGAAAACCTCTTACGATGTATTCATTCTCATGCAGAGCGGCTGACAGAAAGTAAAAATATTTAGATGTAGGAAGTAGTGCAAGTATATACTGATATGTTATATAGGTATTCTATTATAGCAGTCATGTTTATTGACTGTGAAAAGTGTGTGGTGTATGTTCTATAATAATATAAAATATGTGAGGAATACGTAGAGGCATCAGACTACTCAGGGATGCTAATTATGATAAATGAGGGAAAGTCTTTGGAGCCAGCCTCTGCATTCTAAATAATTCGTACATGCCAAGAGAAATGTGAATTCTTTCAGGATACATACATTTGTTTGCTTAAAAAACTCCTAATTTAGTGCTAAGGAAAGGAAGAAAAACAGAAGCGGAAAAACTCGTGTCATTATATGCGATGCGGCTAAAGATGTCATAAGAATGTATTGCTTGCCTGGACAAATTAGTGTCAACAAATAGGCAAGAAATAAGGTCGCCATTTTAAACGTAATTGCATTACGCTTGAAAAATTTGTCATGCACTATTTGGTTCGTACTCAACAACATTTTATTTATGTAGGAATGTGCTTTGCATGGTAAATTTGACTTTCTTCCCCAGACATTTCCTACAAGGGAGTCTCAATGTATACATGTACAGCTTTTTACCTGTTTTGCTGTATCAGACAGTATATCTACAGAGACTTGCATCAATCAAATAATATTTACTCGTGTTTTCTGATCTGTTCATATTGTATAAAACTGGAATAACAGTATCGTGTATAAACCTCCAATGTTTATCTACTATAATATTATATTGGTAATTATTTATGATTTTCCTAGCGTAACTTCGCCTACAACTAATTAAGTAAACAAAAAGAAAAAAATGTAGTCAATGGAGGACTGCCCACATTTTGTGTGTGCTGAAAACAACTAGAATGTGTAAGAATGAAATAAGATGTTTTTCTTTCATTTTGAAAACGTTGTTGTAACATTGTACTACCTACGCTTTTATATCACGAAGGTTGAAATTACTCCCACTTACTTTGCAATATCAAATGTATTGCATTGGATAGCAATTATGTTTTTAACAACTTCCCCCGATGAGGTTGCTACATTGTTAATATACAATCCATTTTCTCATTCAATCATTGCCATAATATTACAATTACAAATGTGATCTGAGATTTATTACAAATCAATTTTTATTAGTTACTTATAACAACTATAACATTATTGTATCAATCAATCCAATATTTGATCAATTCCGTAATCGTTTTATCATAGTGGCTGAAGTCATTTAATTCAATATTACACATGATATTCATATTTTTGTAATTATAAAGTAGCAATAAGTAAATATAATTTATTGGTTATGATACCATTATATTGAAGGCAGAGAGAAACAGCGCAAAATTAATTAAATAGAAACATGTTTTCAACCATTGTGTACCTATGCAACATTTGTAAGTGTTGTGGATTTAGCTTGTGAAAAAACGGACATAATTTTTCTCAGTTTTTGGTATTGAAAACTAAAGCTATTTATAATTCTGAAGGACTAACCTTAACTATATTTTAATGAACATCAATTTTCTTAACAAAAACCACGCTACAAAGAGAACAGTAACATATTTTTCTGGCAGGCATTTTCAAAAACTATTCTGTAGTTTCATATTTAAGTGTGTTCAACATAATAATGTAACATTCTGCAGAGAAGTAGGTATACTTATCCTTTCAAACTGTTGTGTTCAGCTCGATTTCATATACGTTGAGAAAGTGGGAAAGAGGACAATTATAATTGAGAAGACTCAAAGAAAACTTCAAGTAAATAGTAGAGAATTTTTAGATATTTGGTTACCAGCTTTGGCAAACGGACATGTGAACGTGTTACAGGTCATTTGTAGTTTCTCACTACAAGAGCATGTCCTAAGTATTTACTCTTTCTTCAAATATTTGCTTATCTAAACACATAAAATACTTACATTTAGACTAACGAAATATTAAAAAGCTTAAAAACAAAATAAATTTGCAAATACTTAAATCAGACTAATATTTTGAAACAAGATTTATAAATCAACCTATTTAGGTTCAAATCGAAACAAAAGTAAATTAAAAAAATACAAAAATTATATTTAAGAGATGTATTGAAAATTACAATTTAAATTTTATTGCAGCAAATAAAATGTTAAAATAATCACGTTTAGTACTTAACGATTCTCTCGCAATTTAGGAATTTAATTAGTAAATAAAAAACCCACATTTCCACCAACATAATTTCATTACAAGAAAATATTTGACTTCGGAATTTTTCAACTGCATGTTCGTTCATTCGTTCATATTTCTTGGTCGTTGTAAATATGTTCTGACTACACATTTGTGCGCAAATTTAACATATGTATGGATGAAAAGTTTTGAGATGAGATGAGCCTAAATTATCTGTAATGTAGATTGTAGATACAAACTAGTCTTGTAAAAACGCCGTCGTGCAGAAAGTTGTCTTCATCCTTAATTATGCTCGTCATGGAAAGTTAACTGAGAAAAGAAAAAAGACACTGAAAACTTTTCTATATTGCATCGGATCCTTATGCGTACGTATCTCTGTGTAATATTTGTTCCTCTGACTGTAAAAGTTCACACTAAAATGATGGCTTTTGTTATATCTTTATGCATATTTTATGTTCAAATCGTGCATTCCCCTCCTATACACAACTTAAAACTCTAACAAATGTACAAAGATAAAACTAACCAAATCACATCCTTTGCGTTTTTGTTGTTAAAAGTTGAATTTAATAGCCATACAAAGGAATTGTCAATAAAAACCGATTATTACTTGAAAACCTACAATGCATCTTAAAAGTCATTTTTATTTTATATTTTAGCCTTTTGAACAAAACTACAATAATTACCTGTATTTATTAATTAGGCAGGATGAGGACTCTGCAGCATTTTAAGTGGTTTCTGTGAGTCTAACTCAACTTTACAGTTAGTACAGAGATAATATTATAAGGACACCATGTGTCTCAGGTTTCCGTCATTATTGTGTTGTAATTTGGTCGTAAATGTGGTTTATCGACGTAGCAATCTTAATTTAATGGTATCATATAATCTGCAGAACATTTAATCAGTCCATCTGTACTTCGTACATGTTCAGATTCATTTGCAGTGTGAGCTTTGTTCGTTGCCTGTGCAAATAACTGAAACCTGGGTACTTAAATGTATACCTTGCGGATTATACAGCCTATATACCTAACAAGGGTATAATGTACAAAAGTGAGTTGTACGTGTGTGGAAGGTACATGACTCCATTATTGCACTTTCTCTCTCGCATTCATATACACAGGAGTCTTTTGTTGTTCGATTATTTGCTTGCTTGAAGCGCAGAAGACTTTACAAGAGACTGTACTCTCGTTTATCAACATTAGATACACCTTTTCGACAGTTCAGTGATTTGGGATTAGAAAAGAGACAAACTCGTCTCTGAATTCAGGGAGAGCTGAGGGAGCTGTAGAAAAAGTTTGCAAAATGATTATATGATACACACAGTAATAGGTATACTTCGCTAAATTTAATTTGGAGAAATGCAAACCTTCCAGTACAACTGACGGGGCCAAATGCTAAACGAATACAACAAGTCAAGTCCAAATAAGCCTGCAATTATCATGGGTGTTGCCCGACTCGATTTGGGAAAACATCAATCGTCACATAACAATAACAAAGCACCATCGGATAGTCACACAAGACGAATACCTACTTTAAATCAATGGATACACGCATGTACTATATGTATTTTCCGGTTTTTATACTGTATATCTTAATAGTGTTTTCCTTTTCTATAATATATTTTCTTCATCACTATACAAAATGCGTGTGGGTATTCCTTCATGCAAACTTTCTTTGTGTCATTGATTCGACTATACATGATTTCTAAGGTGGACAAATTAATGATTGTTGTAAAATCAAAATTTTATCTTTCTAAAAAATTGATTATTTACCCTGGTGAGCATTACCAGGGATAATTTTCGTGAGTATTAACAGAAAGCGGTTTTGACCAAAAGGGTTATATAATTGAATATAAAGAAAAGGTATGTCGTATGTAAAAGAATGTTGGTATTTAGATATAGTGTTAATGATTTGATTAGGATCTTTGGGGAAAAGTGTAATAGTGATTGTGCCGACCTAGAATGTAGATTTGCAGGGTCTGGAGCTTATGTGTGGTTTGAGCGCGTCAGATTTCTGTACGGGTGTGGTGATTGTGATTGAGAGGGTATTAGCTGGCTGTTGTGTGTTTCTCAATTCAATACCCAGTCAGATTGGACTCATTGACCTCGTTGTCATTTCTCGATTAGCAGCTACTAGCCGAGCATTGTGCTATTGTGTGTTTCTGGAGACGAGCATTGTGTATCTCTCTAAAAACCCTCTCACAAAGCTTATACACGACGATAAGTAGCAGTTTGGAGATTTAGCCCTGAGCCGATTTGATACTCTCTCTCTCTCTTTCTCTCGCTGGTTTTGTGTTGTGTTGAATTCGCTTATTCTGTTTTTGTTTTGCTTTCGCAAACTATCGTAACGTATATTTAGTTAGCTAACAACTCGCGTTGTCCTGTGGAGTTGAGTGCTGTTTTCAGCTCTGCTCTGTAGAAATTTTATGAGGCTTGACTCACAATTCCCAAAAACAATAACTTTTGATTGCTCTAACATGCCTTCTTTCACTACTACCACTACGACCAGTACTTTGCACACAATATACTTGGAGGAGCTACCTAGAGCCGGAGAGTAGACGTACTTCATGCAACTACTTATACACCAAAGTCAACTTGACTACCAGCATTTACAAGTATTGCAGTAGTGCACCATCAAATCAACTCTGTATACTAAAACAGTAGATATACGAGCACATGCCTAACCCACATTTACATTCACTAAATTCAACTATACCTGACACCTACTACTACGTTTGATGATGCTAACAAAGACGGAGAGCCAAACCCATTTACTTTGAACATGACTGGAACTCCTCACAATGGAATATAATGCCAAACCATACATCACATAATTCTATCCCTCTTATTTCCTTAGCTCCCTGTTTTAACATTTAGATGCTTCTCTGTGTGGCTTGTTGTGTGTGTTATGCCTCCAAAAAGCAACCTGAAATCCCTTTTGCTATTATGTGGAGCAACATTCATGCAACTACTTTGTATACGTCCTATATTTATATCACTTAAATCTACACATGCAATCTACCATTCCATATCACACACGTACTAGTCCACCATATTTTAGCAGATTGTTTTAACGTTTCACTGGTTTTGCTTGCATACTGTGTCGTCGTACTGCTTTTTTATTTAAGATGAAGTGTCTACTGCTACTACTCCTCAAATACGACTATGTGTGTTACTGTATGCGGATTATCGGAATTTCCCCTTATAAAGGTTATCGTTTCATTTCACCACGTTCATCTTACTAATATTGATGGGTTTGCAAATATCATGTAAGGATGTCAGTAACTGACACAAATCCTTATTATCTGTAACTTGTCCTCAATTTACAAGCCTGAGAGACAAAATGTTTTTGAATATTTCCGTGTGGGTAAATAGAATTCCCGCGAAGTATGTACATTATTTGCTTTCTAACTTGACTTGACACCTGCAAAGAGAGTTAGTGACGTTTGAACATAATTATTTTTGTCTGAGCAATAATGAGCCATTGACAACAGCCAGTAAGTACAAGAAAATCCATTTTCTGTCGCTTTTGGAATATAATTGCAGACATTTTTGTGTAGTTGTGTTTTAATTTGAGGACTATTTGCATATTATTAGTGCACGGGAATCACAGGGCTATTAATAGTAGATTTGGGACGAGTAAGAAAACTTTAAGTATGAATTAGGTGTAGCACTAAGTGTCGTAATTATATTGTGCACTACATACGTACACCTTTGTTTAAACTTGAGAACCTCTGTGGCAGCAACGCTGTACAATGCAACTGAGATAATATGTGGAAGTTCATGGGTAAATAATTTTTCCATTTCTTGCTTAATACAGAATTGTATTATGAATGATAATGGATTTGTACATACACAAGGAGCTGTCAGTAGTAGTTTGGTGAGTAATGTTGCAGTGAGTGAGTGCAGTCTAGAAGTTTGCTACAGAGACAGCACATTTAATGAAGGCCTCATTCAAACAAAGCTTCTAAACATGTACATAGATTATCAAGTAGATACTCCGGGTGTTCGTCCTTTCCTAGTACATAAGTGATGTACTGTTAGTCAAATTGTTGTTTTAAGAGTGGTGGGTTATGGAATTCTTCTCTCGGCTCGCCTTGTGCCGCCTTGGCGAGTTTTATGCTTTATACAAAGGTATAGGCTCGTGTATTATTTTATGAGACTCGTTGTTCGTCCGTGGAAAACGAGATATTTGCATAGGTGGTAAATACAATGTACACAACCGGTAAGTATAGGAGAAGAAGCAGGAGGAGTAGTAGTAGTAGTAGTGGCGTTATGGTATTTATGTGAAAAGCTATTCTGAAGAATGCAAGCAGCCTGAATATGTAATGGAAAGGAAGATGTGAATGTTATGTAAGATCGTTACATATTACTAATTTAAGCCGCCAGCTAAAAGTGTCTCTGGGTTTTCCCTTCACTTTGTGTACATACTGTCGTCCTGTAAATACTTTTGTTTGCACAAAGATTTACAACAACCTAGTACACTTACAGCAGTGTTAGTGCTACACACAGTGTGAACAAAGTTTCAACATAAGCAAAAGTGCAAGTTCAGAGCTGTATTTATACAATATTTGTTTGTGAATGTTCTTCGTGTAACACTTCCATAGTATGCATGCAAACACACTGCAACCGGCAAATTATATTGAAAATAGTAATACTAGCGGGTATGCACAAAAGTTAGTTAGTATGTACAGAGACGTATATATAATATTTAGATGTGTACGTATTATGTATGCATGTGTTGTAATAAAAGTGACTGGCAATACGTGTATATGTCTGAAGTGAAAAGTTAACATAGCATTGCACAAGAATGGCATGTGTAATTCATTTATTCCACCCTAGCTTGTCTCAACTGTCTACTTCCCAACATATTTGCTACATAATTAACACCACATCTGCTCACAGACAAAGACTTGCCATTCAATTTCTCCTTCTATATGATCAAAGTAGAAAATGGGAAGATATAATCACTGTTTATAATTTTAAAGATAAGTAGAGAGACAACACTGCAACCATTACGAAGAAAATTTTGAAGAAACACACACACACAAGACCCATATACGTTGTAATAGTAATAATTATTACTATAGGCATTGTAAAACCAAAGAAAACTTTTTTACCTAAATTATTTCTCACAGTCCGCGTAAGAAAGGCAGTCTGCTTCTTTTTTATGTGCAACTTTGAGGAAATTTAGATTTTGTACAAAAGTCACTTTGTCTTTTAGATGCAATGTAATAGAAAAAAGCAGAGATAGAGACGAATGAATTTCATATTTAAAATTGAATTTAATGTGACAATGAATTTTATGTAGATTACATGAGACCAAAGATTGCCATTGATTAAATTGAAATATTTGTAGTTATACAACAGATAAAGCTGCACTCTCTATATTAAACGATGTGGCTGGTTATTTATGATCACCCGGCCACGTGTGGTAGCAATAAGGTACACGCATTAATCTATATATAATGTAAGCTACTTTGTCGTGTGTTTTGTGTGAGTGAGTACATGGATAAAAATTTGAGAAAAGAGTTGTGTTGTCAAAGCCAACTAGTAATTGTATTAAAGCTGTAGGTTGTTGGTGTGTGATGGTTTAGTAGACTGTAGGTACTCGAATAATAATGCTACTCTTATTGACGTTGGTTGGCAGACATGTACCTATATCATTTTGGTCAATTAAGTTTCCTGATTTGTTTGCAGATATCCCAGTAGGGAATCTTATTATTATACTTCACTGCCTTTTTCCAAAGGATACGCTTCAGTTATTAAGTATCGTAAGATACTTTATAAAAAGACTGAAGCTGTCCGTCCGTCCGTCCGTCCGTCCGTCCGTCTGTCAACACGATAACTTGAGAACGGATTGAGATATTTTGT